>JAQQSV010020907.1:0-10895 GCA_028646515.1 Pseudochirops corinnae
ATTAGAAAATTATGCAAACCCTCCACCCCTTGGTGTCTAGTAAACTTCAATTTCATCACATGTTCAATATCCAAGGGGAGGCCTTTTCTTCATCTTGACTCCGGGTGGTCTCTCAGATTCCCTGGATCCCCTTCCATTGTCCTAGCTCCTACCTGAATCCACCAAACAGTCACCTGGATTCAGAGGCAGACAGCTCCCAGGTTCTCATCCAGTCTTCTAGGCAGTTCTTGTTACACACTAAAGTTCACAGGGTCCAGCACATCCCAAAACCTTCACAACTTCTATAGCTGGGAATTCAAGGATCAGCCAAGCCACAGACAAACAGTCTTATCCTGGTCATGCTTCTTCAGTCCTCCAGCAGTTCAGCTGGCCCTAGGACCCAGAAGAAATCTCAGCCTTCCAGGCAGCAACAGCCACTTTGGCCTTCACCAGATTCTGGTCTCACAGGAAACTCCAACTCAATTCTCAGTCCAGAGCCCAGCTCCCAGATGCTGGCATGATTCTGCTTCTTCCACCAGGAGTAAAAATTCTTGATTCTGTCTGCCTCTCTCTCTCTCTCTCTCTCTCTCTCTCTCTCTCTCTCTCTCTCTCTCTCTCGGATTCTTCTTATACACACACACACACACACACACACACACACACACACACACACATTGGCTTCCTGTCTGAGCCAACCCCTTCCTGTTTGTCAGCAACAGCAGACAGAGTTCACACCTCATGTTTCTTTCACAGAAGTACTTAGCCCATAGTTACTGAGGACTAAGAATGCTAAATTAATTACCTTACAGATAGGTATATTTGAATTGGCTATCCCCTATTTCCTTGTTCTTTGTAAACCTACCTCCCAGACACTGAGAGATAGTAGTGGGCTTCTAGATTTCTTATCTTTGGAGGAGAATTTGTGCTCAGATTGTTAGCCTGCCTCCCAGCCAATGGGAGAAGGGATGGAAGGTGGGGAGGGGGGTGTTGAGGAGGGAGCTTGACTGCATTAGGGTATAAATTCTTGTTCTGTCTTCTGTAACATGACTCCTTTCCCTGATCCACCTCCTCTCCCTGATCTGCCATAGAGAGGACTGCCTTCTTCCCTTGGGGGAAGAAAATAAAAAACTTCCTGTTCCTTCCTCAAGATACCTCTGCTTTTTAATTTTTCTGGGTAGGGGATTTTTGGGATCCCCATATCCCACACAGTTAGGTTAAATATCTTGAAGGTCCCTTCTGATGCTGAACTTATGGGCTCTGTAAACAATTTTTGATAAGTATTGCATTTCCTCTACTGTCATTCCCCCATGTTGCACTGGCAGGGTTGGGTATCTGAGAGGGTAGACTTCCTTAGCCTCTAGGGGTAAACCTTAGGACTGGCTTTCTAACTTGTTATTCATAAGCTTCTGTGACATTTAAAAAGTTCAAGAGACATAATTTCTGGGTAATTAGTGATTTTATTAATAATGCTAACATTTTAATAAAAAGAAATCAGTAGCACTTGTAAATGCCAAAGATATTCATGGCAGCCATCTCACAATTTAGCCGTGGAAAAGTGGGCGTACCAGAGAATGGCAATCAACTCTGATTTGTCAACAAGTAATGAGAGAGAACATATATTGCAAAGAAGGGCTGGACCTATTCTGATGAATTTTGATTACATCATTTGCTCCTAAATCACACACACACACACACACACACACACACACACACACACACACACACACACAGACATGGCAATCTACTTAATGAATTTATCCATTACCAAACCTGAATAGAACACCATGGGATTACATTCCCTGTAAGGTTGGGTGGAGTAAGACCAAGACTGAAGAGAGTTAATTCAATCTTCTTATCAGTAATGTCCTTCAAAATACTGAAATTTGAAATGAGGACTATAGAAAAAAGGGAAACTCTGGATCTCCCAAATCATTGGTTATTAATCATCATTCCTCTCACTTCCCACTAACCATCACTCAGACCTACTTTCTCTTTAGCAGAGATATTTACTTAACATGGTATAACACTCTCCCCCAAAAGTCTGGGACACACTCTCCCCACAAACACAGAGCATTCATAGGGAGAATGGATACCAACTTTAAATCCAAAGGTAGTGAGGCATGTTGTAGAAAATACATGTGGCAAAGGGGTAACACAACTCCTTGCTCCTGTAAATCCTTTCCTCCCTTTTTAACTCTACAAAGGTTAGGGGACCTAAGTTTCATTTAGGTGAAGCTTTCTGTTAGGTTCTAATGGTTAACTTTATAGATTCCATAGCTAATACTTCTCTCTTCCATGAGAGGTGATACTGCAAAAAGCTGCCTTTCCTCAAGTAATTATTGCTCCAAACTAGGTGTGTTTTCTCCTACTGGTCTGGTGTCTCTGATCTGAGCTTGATGTAGTTCCTGCAACTGTCCTACTCTGTTGAAAACAAGATCAATGGTGAAGAGGTGTTGGGTGGGAAAGAGAGAGAGCAAAATTTCCTCTGCTCCTCTTGTCCCCTCCCCTGTCCCAAGGAGTAATTCTGTCTCAGGAGCTTGGCTGCAACTCTCAGATTGGAATCCTTTAAACTGTGATTCTTTCACCACTAGTCCAATTCACCACTTGACTATCAAACTCTACCCTGGCTTACTGTTTTTATATATAGTCCAAGAGGTTTTATTCAGTCTCCTCAAATACAAAATGTTTCTTGTGGGGTATCACCTGCCATTCTTCTAATAGCCAAATCCATATGGTCCTCTGGAATTGATTGATTAATTATTCACACCTGGCTTATTAGATTTTTGATTGCTTGATTCAGTTGAAATGTGTTAGCCTTCCATAATAATAATTATGTGGGATAGAACCTTACCCTTACATAGGAATATGGAGATATAATTTCTCTCTTTAGCTTTGCAAAAAGAAAACTGACTAATTTTACAATGACATCAATAAACTGATAAATGAATGAAAGGAGTGTGAGCAGGTGCAGTATAGAACAGTTCCAGCAGCAATTCCCTTCAAGGCAGGCTGACTTCTTACTGCTGTGTACTCACGAATCAAGGGCACTAAAGATAAGCACATTCACATATTCTCAACTTGACATTCTTCCTCAGTATGATACACAGTTCACTAGTAGAGAGATTAATCCAGAGGGTTATTTCAGAAATATTTGTCACGCCTAGGCACCTCTACTGAATACTCATAATGTGAAGTGATTTTAAAAAACCTGCTATTGCAAAATGATACCTTTTCTAGTTTTCGTTAGCACTGTAGAAAAAAAACAATACAGCTAAAATAGGATGGTGAGAAGGAGCAAGTATAGTCATGCCAGGAAGTTCCCAGGTGTTCTTGCATCAACCATGGCACCAATTGGAAGGCAACCTACAGAAGACAATTACCATTCCTGGTGTTACTAGATTACAAGTTCTTAAGGAAGGAAACTTCTAGAAAGGGGACAAGGACTTAGATAGGTCCCTGAAACAATAAAAATATTGGGCCTTGTAAAGTGGGGATGATCAGGACCTTTTCTCACTGTATATCTGCTCTACGCTAGGCTCACTATCAGAGGTCCAGGATGTTATGGGGGCATTCAGCAAAGGAGGAATGAATAGCTTTGTTCTTGGGAAGCATACAACTCATCACAATTCACCAGGCCTATGCAAGGGCATCAGGAAGAAGCCTTATCACGCACACTAGTTCTTTGTTGGTGTAGTAGAATCAGAACATTTTGGAAAGTGCTTTGGAATTATGGAAATAAAGTGACTAAAATAACTGACTCAGATTCCATTACTAGGTTGATAGTCCAAGAAGGTCATTCATAAGAAGAAAGTCTGAATATATACCAAAATATTTATAGCAGCAATTGTCATGATAGAAAAAGATTGTAAACAAAATAGAGGCCCATCAAGTGGAGAATGACTGAACAAATTGTGGTATGTGAATATGATGGAATATTGCGATGCTGTCAAAATGATAACGTGATGAATACAGGAAAACATAGAAAGACCTACATAAACTGATACTGAGTGAAGCAAGCGGAGCTAAGAAAACAACATATGCAACAATTATAATGATATAAACAGAACTTCAAACAAAATAAGTGTTGCGAAATTATGAAAAGCAAGAATGATTTGGAATGGTCCCAATCCCTTTACACAAGTGAGAGCAACACAAATGTTGTCTAATGCATATATTTTTGATGGGTTGATTAGTTATGCTGATTTTTTTTCTTTTTTCATCTCTAAAAATGCTATTTGTTATAGGGGATGGCTCTCCAGGAGGAGGAAAAGGAGAAATAGTGGTAATGTAAATAAAGGGAGAAAATTATGGTGATATAAAATTTTTTAAGATAACAATAAAGCAATAAAACAAAATACACAATAAAAACTCATTTTTATTTTTTTTAAATGAAGCTTCAGCATTAATTGGGAAAGGGTGAACAAGTTGTGACATATGATTATAATGAAGTCTATTGTGCTATAAGAAATGATGAGAGAGTGGTTTCAGAAAAAACATGGTAAAACCTAAAGGAACTGATGCAAAATAAAGTGAAAAGAATCAGGAGATCACTATGCATAGTAACAGCAATGTTATAATATTGATCAACTGTGAAAGACTTAGCTACTCTGATCCATACAATGATCCAAGACAATTCCAAAGCACTCATGATGAAAAAATACTATCCAGCTTGAGTGGGACAAGTGAAAACATTCTCATAAAGTAAAGGAGACAGTCACCAAATTTGAGCTGGGCTTCAATCTTGATAGGCTCCAATTTTTTTTTTCTATAATATGTCTGCCAGGTGCCTGTCTTTGGTAATCTGTAATAAGCTTATTTCTGATAATTTTGTATTGGGTAAAAGGATTGTGAGGACACATCTTCCCACCAATGGAAAAGAAGGTCCGGTTACTGGGGAGGAGATTTGAAGAGGGGAGTTGGGTTGTCCTAGAATTGTTTGTACAAGGGTATAAAACTGCTTGCTTGAGTTTGTACTTTGCCTCCCTACACTGGTGTATGTTCTGGGTGGGTGCCGCCCAACTCTCAAGACCTGTTTAGGGGTAAATAGTTTCTTTTCCTACCTGGAGAAACCTCTGAGTTTTATTTGGGTAAGAGTTTTTTGGGTCTTTATCCCAGAGAGAACTGATAAATTCTGAATGCAAATGAAAGTATTATTTTCTAGTTTCATTTTTTGTAGGTTTTTTGTGTACTATAACTAATATGGAAATATGTTTTGCATAATTTCACATGTATAATTAATTGCTATCATATTGCTTGCTTTCTCAGTGGGTGGGGGAGGGGTGGGAGTAAGGGAGAGAATTTGGAACTCAATTTGAAAAGCAAAGAATGCTAAAAATAGATAATGTTTTTATTTTAAAAATAAAATCGAAGGAGCTTCAGGGCTAGTGCTGCTGGCTTTATAAGCAGGGATATAGATTAGAACTCAGATTTGTATCAAGTGTTTTAAGAGTCTACCAGTGGGTTCAGGGTACAAGGAGTGATTTAGTGGCGGTCCACAAGGAGAGAATTGTCCTTTTGCAGGGAGAGAGGTTTTTACAGGGAGGCTGAAAAGAAATGACTGCATGCAGGGAAGATTCTGTGATCATGCAGTATCAAGAGCACTAAAAGGGAAAGGGAAAGAAAAGTGATATAATGCATGGTAAGACAGTTACTCAAGTGAAAAAGTCCAGCTTGGGCTTAGACCAGCGGTTCTCAAGCTGTGGGTTATGTTCAGTTTGTAACGATGAAAATACATCCTGTGTATCAGATATTTACATTACGATTCATAACAGTAGCAAAATTACAGTTATGAAGTAGCAACAAAAATAATTTTATGTTATTTACCACAACATGAGGAACTGTATTAAAGGGGCATAGCATTAGGAAGGTTGAGAGCCACTGCCGTAGACAGTCTGATAGTAGTTACATTATTATATCATTGCATAGCACATATGTTGTTGGTCAGTCGTGTTCCATTCTTCATGATCCCATGGACCATACTGTCCATGGAGTTTGCTTGGCAAAGATACTGGTTTGTCATTTCTTTTCCAGTGGATTAAGGCAAAGAGAGGTTAAGTGACTTGCCCATACCTCTGTGTGTATGTGTATACATATATGTGTGTGTGTATGCACATATGTCTATATATACATAGTATCCAAAACCACCTCCCTCTTT
This sequence comes from Pseudochirops corinnae, assembly GCA_028646515.1. Lineage (NCBI taxonomy): Eukaryota > Metazoa > Chordata > Mammalia > Diprotodontia > Pseudocheiridae > Pseudochirops > Pseudochirops corinnae. The sequence continues at coordinate 6,134 of JAQQSV010020907.1, forward strand.
TTTGCTCTTTTTTTTTTTTTTTTACGATTAGGAGACACCCTCTTTTCCAGAGCTAAGGCCCAGCAAGCAAGCTGTGCCTTAAACTTGACATACAAACAATCCTTTGCACTCACCCTCTGGATGAACACAGCTGCAACTAAATCACAGAACTGACAGTCCCTGAGCTCAGGCAAGCACTAACAGACCCAGACATGAAGCCGTGCTGTGAATGGACTCTTTGTCACTAGATAACCTTGCCTCACTGTTGCTACACTACACTGTTTGATTCTTTATCTAGCCACAAATCTATAGATCAAGGTTTAGCCCAGGGGTAGGGAACCTGAATCCAACTTGGATTCAGTCAAAGGGCCATATTTGATGACCTAGGGGGCCACATGTGGCCTTGAGGCTGAAGATTCCTCACCCCTAGTTCAGCCCCACTGCCTCGGGTCTCCCACTAGAGCAAACTCTGATACATAAGTCTAATTTCCCTCCCTCAACATAATAAAGAAAGTTTTTTTCTTATAACCTGTGTGAACTCTTTGGTATTTTTGCAGTTAATAGCAATTGCAAAATCTCAGTGACTCTGGTCATTTGTTACCAGAATTGAGAATACACCCAACATATATACAATGTCCCATGAGTTGTAGTACAGTTTCAAACTTTGATAAAATCTAAACATTATTAGAAAAGGAAATGAGGCTTCTCTGGCATGCTTTATCCTTTATGAACCCATGCTGACTGTTGGTGATCTTTCTAAACATCTACAAAGCATCTCTTCAATTATCTGTTATAGAGTTTTGCCAGAAAACAGCGTCAACCTTACTAACTTGTAGTTTTAACAACCTTCCTTCTGAACTTCCAGGTCACATGATCAGCAAAATGTCAGATTGGGCACTTTCTCTACACTGCTTTGGTTTTTGAAACACCCTCAAAAGAGCAATTATGTGCCAATTGTAGGACAGTTACAGCTAAGTCCACAAAAGGGAGAGGAGACTTTCATAAGACACAATTTTGATTGATTGAAGAATGCTAATCCTTAAAATGCTCGTTCAGAATCCCCATCTATACTAGCAAACAAAATGGTACTTAGCTCCTTGTTTCAGTTATTCAAGTACTTAGCTCCTTGTTTCAGCTATTCAAGTGTTTTTGAGCCCAGCCTGTGATTCCAAGGTGGGAGGAACCTGCTGATTCAACAGGAAGGGTGGAACAGGAAGGAGGGGAGCATGTAAAATGCACAAGTACGAGCTGGAACCAAGCAGAACTGAGAGGGAGAACACTCATGGTGTTGGCACTGTGTTCTGTCTGTATTGATTTGTGATTGTGTTACTTTGTCAGAAAGAAACACTCTGTCTGTTGACTTGTGATTATGTTACTTTGTCAGACAGAAGGACCCTGTCTGTTGACTTGTGTTGATTTCACAGGCAGAAAGTGAATTGAGAGGATAGTGCCAGCAATATTTGTGAATATTATTGTAACTCTGCTAAGCTTAATGTGTGTAAATATTGTTGTAGCTCTGTTAAACTTTGTCTTCCCAGAAACAGAAACTTCCAGGAGCTTGGAGTGAACTAGTCACCATGAGTTGGAACAGGAGCTGAGAGCTGCCTACTTGTGAATCCAGGTGACAGTTGGCTGAATTCAGGAAAGAGCTGGGAGCATGGAAGACAAGCCATGGAGTTTGAAAGTCAGCTTCCAGTCAAGATGAAAGGGCCTTTACTTGGTATTTAGTGCTGACTGACAAGATTAAGACTGTGTGTGACCTAGGGGTGGGAGATTTTTGTACTTTGTACTTTGTACCCCTTAAGGATGATTGCTCCTTAAGGATGATTGAATTAAGGATGATTGGAAGCTAGTCTCCCCAATCAAGATGAAAGAAGACTTTATATTGATTGGTTGAGATTGTGACTTACTGAATGATATCTTTTGTTTAAGACTATGTAATAAGTTGTTATGTTATACTGTTGTGAATGTTTTGCTTTTGTTTATTTCTGAATAGAGAGTTCATTATACTATGTGATCAGAACCTTAAAGTTATTCACAGCAGCCGTGCTTAGGAGAGCTGCTTGTGCTTGGTTTTACACTGCCCTGACAGTCTGCCATCAGGAACACACAACCTTAGGCCTAGGATGAATGATGGTGTCTATCAATCAATAAGTATTTATTAAGCACTTACTATGGGTCAACAAGCTCTAAATACTAGGCACTAAGGTTATAAATACAAAGAATGAAAAAATCCTTACAAGAAATTCACATTCTAATGGGAAGACAATAGGTACTTATATGAGCATATATAAAACACATATGAAGAGAATAAACACAAACAAACACAAGGTAGTTCAATACAAGGTAGCTAGAGTGGGAGAGCACTATAGCAATTAGGGGTAGAGAGAAGGATCAGGAAAAGGCTCGTATCAGAAAGTCAACCCAGCCATATTGGCAGTCATCTATTATAGTGAAACACTTAGAGCCTGAGGATTTAGCTGAACAATCCTTTAATAAAAGCATCTAATGATGCACAGGTAAAAGACACTCAAATGAGACACTCAAAAGCAAGCCCCTCAACAAGAAAATTAAAAGCAGTTGGCAAGAAGGTCACCTGGGGTCTTAGGAGTTTTTCCACTAATGTCCTAAAACTATTTTTATACTCTCTTTGCCCAAAGGGTCCACAACTGAATCCCGGATCATTCCACCTGGAGACAAAGTGTACTCAAACTGTGCCAGGTCTTCTGCATACCTTCTTTGATAGAGACCCTTTCGGTTTGAGGCTAGGGGGGAAGCAAGAAAGATTGGTGGGAACAACTCAAGCCTTCTGCAGTGGTGCTTGACCCTTAAAGAGAGATAAAGATTCTATGAGAAAGAGATTAGGAGAGAGTGCATTCTGTCACAGGGGACAGCTACTGGAAGGAATGGAGATGAGAAATGAATTGTCCTGTGAGGAACACACAGATGTCAAGTTTGGGTGGACTGAACAATGCAGAATGGGAATTAATTAGAAAGATAGGTTGGGGACATGTTATGAAGGGCATTAAAAGCTAAACAGAGGCGTTTTATGTTTTATCCCAGTGGCAATAGAGAGGCATTAGAGTTGTTTGAGTGGGGGGAGTGACATGTTCACATCCTCTCCTTCTGCAAAGACTTTGCTGACACATTCTCCTCCCTGGCTGCCTCTCACAATGTATCAAGTGGCAGACAGAAATTCAGCCTAGCCAAATGAGAAGGAAGACAGAAATGGAGGAGGAAAAAAATGCTACTTTATACTGGGCCTAGTCCAAGATTAGGGACTCCTAAAGCTGCAGAGACTTTACACATAACACCTTCCATCCCTTTCCCCAAACCTGAAAAAAAGTGGCGTATAATAGATTATATTCAGCCATGAGAAGAAAAGGAAGAAATTCAAGGGAGGAACTCAAATGGATGTAGGAGGAGTATCTGGTTTTACCAGAACTGAAGGAAATAGGACTGAAACCCAGCTGGGGCCCATCCTATGTCCCCAAAAGGTGCTTAGGGCAGGGACCCAGGCTGATGAACCCTAGAACCCTGAACACAGGAGGAGACTAAGGCAGTTTTTCCCAAATTACGGAATGTACTCACCAGCAAAGGAGGAAGCATAAAAAGGTGAATGCCAAGGAATCATTAGGAAAAAATACTAAAACACCAAAGATTTTGAAAGGAAAAAAATCTTTAAAAAAAACAACCCATGAGTAGAATAAGTAAATCAGGAGAAGACGATAAAACCAGAAGGAAGAGTTGAGTACTAAATCCTTACAAAGATTAAAAAAGCTCTCTTAACAACAAATAGTACAAAACCAAAGTAGATAATCCAGTGCATGTTGAAATACTGAAATCCTGGGGACATCCAATCTCTTGGGTAGATGGAACAAAAATACGAAACTCCAGAATGATTCAAAATGGAAATTAAATTCATGAAATAAGAAAGTGGGAACTAATATAGTTCAGAATTTAGTCCTTTCAAAACATAATAGAAAAAATGAATCTACAATAGAAAAATCTTTCTAAAAAAGTGAGATGAGCAGATTTGGAATGCAAACATACTGAAGTAGAGAAAAACCTGGAAGAAGTGAAACAAAAGGCAACAACATTAAAACACAACAGGAACTCTATCTACCACCCAACAAGACAGACCTTATAGCAAAAACAACTAATGATGCATGCCTCATTTCTGACCAAAAGTCCCCACCTCTCTGCTAGGAGGCAGGAGACAAGCATCACCATCAGTCCTCAAAAATAGTGATTTCTGCTGAGTCAGCCAGAATCAAGAAACATTTATTAAGTACCTACATTGGGGCAGGCAGGGTGCTAAGAGCAGAAGATATTAAGAAAGGCATGACTGTCCCTGCCCTCTTAGGAGTGTTATGGTCAAGAAATAGTTAAGAAATATTTTCTGAAGTTAGTGGTCAGCCTGGTGAAACTCTATAGCTGGGAAGCCTCCCTAAACCAGTTTCTCTGTACCTGGGAGGCTGGCCCTAGGATAATCTATCTTTCTCTTAGCTTACCCCTCCATTTTCCTTTGTAACCACTTGTTTGCATCTATATGACAAATCGCTTAGCAACAAGTTGTGTTAGTTAGATATGCAAACCTATGAAATGTATAAAAGATTCTCCACCCCCGAACTCGAGGCTGCTCCCCCTTTAATTGGCATGGAGTAGCCCCAGCTGGTAAATTAAAGCTCCTTAAAACTTTTAATTCGGACTCTGTGGTCCCGTTGTTAAGACTCGTCAAGTCATGTCATTTCATTTGGAGGCCCCAGAGAGATGGCCTTTG
>JAQQSV010020908.1:0-10894 GCA_028646515.1 Pseudochirops corinnae
TATTACACTGGTATTCACAAAATATTAAAAGAACCAGAAGAAAGCCCTTAACACACAGGTCAGATGCTCTGTAAAGGATTTTAAATGACCCAAATTCGCACAGGATGAAAAGGTATGCATAGGTTGCCATGTGCACTAATAGGGGGATTATCCATGCTGATATCATTATGAAAAAAGGAAGCTTTCTGTTAAAGCGTGTATCCTACATAAACATAGTGTCTTTTAAGATTTGTGCTAGGTTGTTTTTAATAAAGAATTATACAGGCTGCATAGTAAGGTGGAAAGTGTACTGAGTGGGTAGTCAGAAAACAGCTTCGATTCTTGGTTCCAATACTTAAGAACATCTTGGAGCCTCGGTTTACTCATCTATAAAATTGGAATATCAGTCCTTGAGCTATCTACCTCACAGGATTGCTGTGGGAAAATTTTTTTAAAGTATTATGTTAATATGGACTATTATTGTTGATATATAAAAGAATGTTGACCAGGAAATCACTGTATTCTCTCTCGATTAGTTAAGCATATCTACAGGAATATGGACAGCTAGGTGGCACAGTGGTTAGAATGCCAGGTCTAGAGTCAGGATGACTTGCATTCAAATCCAGCCTCAGACACTTACTAGCTGTGTGACCCTGGGCAAGTCTCTTAACTCTGTTTGCCTCAGTGCCTCATCTGTAAAACGAATTGGAGAAGAAAATGACAAACCAATCCAGTATCAGATTTGCCAAGAAAACCCCATATGGAATCACAAAGAGTTGGACACGATTGAATAACATCTACAGGAAGCCTGGCCATTCAGATCACAAGGTGCTGTTTACCTGGCACCAGGGTCCCTAAATGTCAGAAACAATCCTTCATAGGGGTGAATGAATGAGTGGATGAATGACGAAGCCGTTAAAGTAACGTCAAATAGCTTACTAAGAATTATGTAATACTTTTGTCTCTCCTTCCTACTATCTTTTGGTTTGGTTTTTATGTGCATTGATGTAGCTGGAGACACTTGTCCGTGCCTGCTGAAGACATAGACTTATATTTGGAATGAAAATGGAATGGAAGAGCATTTATGAAGTACTTACTATGTCCTAAGCACTAAGCTATTTCTATAACCTATTGCAATGGGAAATAGTAGCAGTGCTGAGGAGGTGCAGGGATATAGAATAACAGGATCAAAAGATTAGGGATCAGAAGGAATCTTGGGGATCCTCTACTCCAAACACATCATTTTACAAACAAGGAAACTGAGCCCAGAGATGCAAAATGACTTGCCTCAAGCTATGCAGGCACTCAATAAGTTTCATTTAACAAGAGGGTAAAACTTTTTGATTATTGAAAACTCCTTCCAAGACTGCCTTAAGATAGACTGAAAGACTGATTGGACATTTATTATGTATTTACTATGTTAGGCATATAGTAATATGTGTGAAATATGAAATTACTGGTCTCCAAAGACATGACAATTACTGCCATCTCTTGTAACTCATGGTGAGAATTCCAGAGGTGACACAAAGCAAAAATCAAAGCCCAGATATCTTGGGTGTTTGCTCCCATTTCACTGTTCTGCATAACTGCTTTTCCAGGTTTTATGGCCAAAGAAGGCCCATGTCTGCCCATAAGCTTTAAACGTTCAACTGAATACAAGTCTCTGCATAAATGTTCTCTGGTTAATAATAGTGCCCATCTCAGCAAGAGACAACTTCATAGCTGAGAATGCTCTCATCCAACAGCTGTCGCTTACAGTAGGTTTCATGTATCTATTTGCCACAGAGTCACATAAATGATTTCATGTGCACATGAGCTGCTAACCCAATCTCACCTCTGGTTTAGATGACACTACCATAAGTCTTAATTATTAAAATTCAAGTTGTACTCAATGGACCCCGCCCTGCTGAACACACCTGCATCTTCATCACATACTATGCCCAGCAGACTCATATAAATGCCTACCTCTTCAGAGGAAAGGGGATTGTTTGGGTCTAGGGGAAGAAAGATGAAGGGGATATTAAACATGCTGTTGTGGTGAAGTTTTTAGACAATTTTTTTTATATCTTTCTACTCCATTTTTATGGCTATTGTGTGAAAACCCAAGCAGATTAATTTTTCTATTTCTTCTTTCCAAACAGATCTGGATGTGTCCCAGAGGAACAACCATCACATTCTTCAATGCAGCAGGCTAATGCATTAGCAGTCATTAAAAATTGCTACTTGGGCTAACAAACTCATCATTCAGAGACCCCTTAAATTTCATCAGATCTCAAAAAAAGAAAGAAAAGAATGGAAAATATTAGCAGACGTTTAAAATATTATTAGCAAATTGACTAACATGTCATTGTCTAAACTAGATCATGGTTGGAAAAATCATTTCCTGACCTAAAACCTCTCCATGGATATCAACGTTGTGATATATTTTCTATTTTATGTATATCTTATTTTACCCTTTAAACCAAGTGTTTTATTTTTTGAGTCAAACAATTTTGGCATTAAATTCAGCTAAATATTTATAGAAAACAGCTATTGTGTTATAGAAAATGGTTTTCTGGAGTGGGGGAGGGAAAAGCATTTGGGAGGCAAATAAGCCAGACAAAAATGTACTTTTTTACTGGGGCCAAGAATCTTGCTTTTCCCCCCACTCCTCAGCTGGCAAGAAGTCAAACTTCTGATGGCAAAGTCCTTACTTCCCTGACTCGAGGAGGTTCCCTGCTGAGTGGGGGCTGAACTCAGTAGCAGCTGTTACAGTGTCATATATGCAAGGAGTGCCCAGTAAATCTTGGAAACTGTGGGGTTGGACTCAGGCCCAAGATGACCACATCCATCAATGTTCACCCAGCCCAGCCCAGCCCAACCCAGGCCAGCCCAGCCCAGGCCAGAACACAGAAATGTCTAGTCTCTAGGTAAGTTGAAACTTTGCTGGGCCTATGGAGAAGCAGACTATAAAAACAGGGACAAAGAAGACCAGAAAATAAAAGACCTTAGCAAAGGGTCAGTATTAAGTGAATAACTGGTTTAACTTTGAATACTTGCAGTGTCTTTTTGATGCTACATTTCTATTTCAGAGTCCATATGGTTCCAGCGGCACAATTTAGAGTGTTAGTTCGGGACTGCTGTTTTATATTTTTATGATGTTTAGCTGCATTGGCAATTATCTTAAAATTACAAAATTAAAATCACATCGTTCTTTATGTCGGCTTTAATGAAATCAAATGCCTCATATCAAAGATTTGAATTTTTGGCATGACTTTTCAGATGGCCCAGAGGAAAACCTGAAGTGTTTTTTTACATGTTCAGGCATATTTTTTTTCCTTCTGTATCTCTTTTTTTTCTACTTGGTCAGGATCTCAGCAATGGTGCTGTTAATACTGAGTCAGATGGTTATCAGATGCTGGGGATATGTATGTGTGGGCCCAGCACCATCTCCAAAAGTGAAATTCACACTGGCCAACTTGCCAAAATGACAGCCGTGTGATCCCCTCACTCTTCATCAGTAGCACATGTGCCCTAAATGAATTTTTTTTCCAGTAGTTGTGATAACTTTGCACTTGGCCATCCATACTCTTTACCCAGCTCCCCTCAAGAACAAGAGCACACATTTGTAAGGCAGCTGGCCCTTTCATGGAGGAGTGTGTGACTAGGGAAGCCAGGTCATTTTACTGGGATCCAACCCATGTACTTGGCCTCAAAAAACATGGAGGCAGTTAGGTGGATAGAATGGCCAAAACTTGGAGTCAGGAGAAGTTCAAATTTGACCTCAGATACTTATTCATAATGTGACCCTGGTGAAGTCACTTAACTGCTAGATGTCTGCCTCAGTTTCCTTAACTGTAAAATGAAGATAATGATAGCACCTACCTCACAGTGTTGTTGTGAGGATCAAATAAGATCATATTTGTAAAAAGCACTTAGCACAGAGCCCAGAACATAATAGGCTCTATATAAATGCACAGTCCCTTCCCCTATTTGTCCCTCAAAGGCAGCATGCTTTAAACAAACAAACTAACCAGCCCACACAAAGAAAGGGCAGTAATCATTATGTGATTCAGCATAAATACTGTATAATAACAGGTCACTGTAAGAGTAGAGGTTTAAAGTTGACCAATCATGAGCCTTACAGCAGCCCTGTGAGGTAGATGGTGTAAATATTATTACCTTCATTTGATAGATGAGCAAACTGAGTCTCAGAGAGGGTGTTAACTTGCCCAAGATCACACAGGAAATGCTACAATAGGGACTGAACCCACATCTTCTAACCCCCAGTACAAAGTCAATGCCACTTCTCCAGGAGCAGCTGCCTTCCAGGACTTTCCAATAATTAAAGCCATCCTCAGATGGAATGGACAGTTCACAAGATAACCAGAAGTATTCAAACTGGCTGTCTGCTTTCAGGGATGGATTCTGGAGGGGACATTCATCCATCTACCAGGCAGCGGAACTGGATGAGTTGAGGTTTTTTTCAAACTCTAGGATTCTATTGTTTTACCATTCCAGGTAGTCATATTATAGGCTGATATCATAATACTGACTAATTGGAGGCTGGGTAATGGAGAATCCTATTCGATGGTAGAGTTAAAAGTATTTGATGCCCAGGGCACCCTGTGTACCTGCTTTTGGTGCTGCAATATCTCTGCAGTTTGTAGCTCCGGCTCATCATCATCAATTTCCATGCTGGAATTTTGGGAATAATACTCCATTGGGGACCCAACGCCCCTCTCTTCATCATCCTCGTCTTTTTGTTCAGAATGAACTCCAAGTCCTGGTAAATTCTCAGGATGCTCCATCTGAAAGTAGCAATACATTGTACCCACAGTGCCCACTTTTAACAGTAACAGAGCCTCCCCATGGTCCCTGTTTTTTCTATAGCTCATCTTTGTTTATTTGGGGATAATTTTCCAGTTTGGAAAGTAAAGTCTTTGGATTATCAGGCCTCCCTTTGGTTACATATATTCTGGAGATTAGTACTTCCTTCAGAAAAAGTCAGGGTTACTGATAGAAAAACCTCTCTAATCAGTCATTTTTTTTCTTCCAGTGAGTTATAATTATTTTTTAAAAATATAAGATGAAGAGGCTGAATTTATTGGTTAACATGACTTTTATAAAAGTCTGAGACTTTTGATTATTCATACACATCTATGCCCCTGGTGCCTGAAAAAAGAGTTGGTTGAATTCATTTTAAAAAATACATTCTTCTTAAATTCCGGGAGGAAAGGGAGCCACTTTTTTTCTCTCTCTTCTGCCCACATTATTCTCTAACACTCCATAGGCTTTCCATTGCAACATTCAGACAAAATCCCCATAAGGAATAAAATAACAACAGAAGAGTAAAAACCCCAAATCTCATGCAATGCCTCTAAAAAGGTGATAAGGTTCATTTTCAGAGGAACAGACAGACTGGGTGACTTGTTAGATTCTTTCCAGTTTCAGTATCTAAATATATGAGAAGTATAAAGGGATTCAGGCTGAGGATTATAATTTCATTTTCTTCCCATTAGACACTGCCTTTATGAACCCAAGGGGCCAGTGTCAGGACCTAGAGTCTTCCTTCCCTCTCCCCCGTTGTGCCAGGTGCTCTTCCCGCGATCCTGGCCCCTCGAGGTGGCCTGCCTACCTCAGGTCAATGCTGCCATTCCCCAAGTGAGAGAGAGGAGTGAATACCTCCATGAAATCCTCTGCTTCCTCTTCTCCTTTCTTGCCCCGCCTCCAGTGTTTCAGAAGCCATTTGAGTTTGACATAGAACAGGAAAGTGCTCTGCCTGAAGTGACGGAGATCCTGCTGCAATAAGTTCTTTTCCTCCTCCCATGTCCTCCGCTCCAGGGTGTTCTGCAAGGACAGGCTCTGGACTTCCAGCTCCTTCCGGCGCAAGGCGTACAGGTGCTCCTGCTCCATCTTGAACGATACAAAAGACAGAGTATGGAGAAGCTGCCGGTCCTGGATGGAATGCATTAGCCCAAATACACCAAACCCCAACCAAAGTGGGACGTTATGTTCCATGCCTGGCAAAGGTGTTACTTTTCCAGAGCCTTGAAACACTGAAAAATATTTGCTCTCTCTGATCCACTGTGCAAATCAATCTCTGACAAGAAAGTCAATTATATTTTCTAAGTTTCCTCAGTCGTCAGGGTAAGTACTATTCAAACATAAAGCAATGATATTCCTAATATTACTCAGATCCTTTCAGAACGTTCTCCAAGACTTCCAGACTTTCTCACCGAGTCAGCTGGGGTTGCCTAAAACATCAAGTCCAATTTTCTCTTTCATATGGCAAGAGCTGTATGTCATCTGAGTGTGTAAAGGCACCATGCAGGCCCTACCAATCTTAGGGTAGAAAAAGACTTCCCCTTTACCTGTGTGTTCTTCCTAACTTCCTACCCAGGACTAACTAGAGAGGAAACAACCCAAGTAAGCAATAATTTCGTGATTGCCAGTGTAGATAAAACTACATCTCTTAAAAGTGACATTGAATCTTTCCTTCTGTTCAATATACTCTTAAAGACAAAGGAAAGCACAAAATTAAATTACTTTAATAACATGATTCCATAAAAATTCCATCCTCACCAGGTATGTCATCTCAACATATCTCTTGGAGAAATAATTGCCCTACCCAGATCAAAACTTTTCAATTTCTGCATTAATCCTCTATCTCTAACCTTTAAATAAATAGGCTTTCTTTGCCTCCTTCCCTGGATCCCAATGGCCTAGATGTGCATAGAACGGTGCACCAGTTGTGCCAGCACATTGTTGGGTTGAATTCCCTCAGGGTTAGGGTCAATAGGAAAGTCCTGTAGGATATGCTAGTTCACCCAAGTCAAACTTTATATATAACTTCCTTTCAAAAGTATTTACTGAACACCTGTTATATAATGGCCTAACACTGCCAAGGATGTAGGTGGGAAATTTCATTCTGTCTTTTGCACAAGGAAGATCAAGTCGATGCCTATGGATACCAAAATAGTGCAACCCACACTTAATGGCTGTGGGCATTTTGATTTTCATTGTACAGAAATATGCCTGGTCAGAATCCTAATCCAAATAGCCTTTTCTAAGGATAAACAATTCTAAGACTAAGGAAATAAGATTTTGGGGGAAATAGACTTAAATTGTTTTTACTAAAATGATTGCCTCTTTTAAGATTTCAACATGACCTGATGTGCCACAGGAAACTAGATCAGGTCATGCAACTTGGCTTCAAAGCCAAAGTAATCTCTAAAATATACCATTATGTAATTGGACTTTTAATATTTTGTCATGGTATTCAGACAGGACTCTTGCAGTGGCATCTGTAATAATAATGAGAATATCATGTCATTTTCCCCAAATACTTTCAAGTCTATTATCATAATATCAGTTCTTACAAGCCAATGTAAATAATGGCAATGGAGATTTTATTCACCAACACATTCAACACCAAAGAATGAGCCACGAGGCACAAATTGGCTGCATTTTATTTGAACGAGAAACTTCCACCATGAAGAATGGTGGGAGATTCTGATACCAGGAGCTGCCTATTTAAAATTATTTCTATACTCTACCATGTTACTAATTATCCAGGGGCATCATTAGGAGACAGAGTGAATGGTTGCTCCAGATATAATCCAGAACCCTATCTCCTTTGACTAACTGATGTCATTGTTCACTACCTCCTTCTTGAAACCACTTTCTTGGCTTCCATAATATAATATTATCCTAATCCTCCTCCTATACCTCTTTCTGAAGATTCTATCTTTATCTTTTTCATTGGCTACTTTTCCCTCTTCTTACAACTAGCTATGGGTGTTTCCTAAAGTTCAGTCCTTGGATCTCTGTATGGATTGAGGAACACCCAGCTTCTCACTCTGCACCTAACTTATCAGCATCATAGTCTGAGTATATGACCCTACTGCTCCCTATCTCATTCATCTCACTATTCCCTTGTTCTGCTGCTTTGAGCCCTAATGCTGAGTTCAAGACACTACAGATAACCCCTCTCTTTACAATGTGAGACTCTCTTTTTCAAAAACGATCTTGGTAATATATAGAAAATTAAAATGTGAATACCTAGAACAAACAGAACAAAAGCCCCAAACAACTCAAACTCTGATTTTCCATGTAACATGAAAAGTCTTTATTTTTCTGGAATAATGAAATGCAAACTCTGACCTTCAATTCAAACGAACCACTTTAGTATTCCATTACATTCATATACCACAATTTGTTTGGCTATTCCCCCAGTTGGTGGGCATCCACTATGTTTCCAGTTCTTTGCCACAACAAAAAGTGCTATTATAAACATTTGTAGGTATGGGTCCTTTCCTTCTGGCTTTGACCTCTTCTGAATATAGGTCTATTAGTAGTTCTGCTGGGTCAATACAGGCATCAACATCTCCAAGACAAGAGGGTATCCATTGGTAAGGGTCACCAGCTGCAGTATCTATGTTCTGATTTTAAATGACTAAGTTTCTAAGGACACAAGCAACTCCGAAATATGGAGACTTAAGAACAATGGTAGCCAATCCCTGCAAATAAATTCAGAAGTTTTTCAAGAAGTCGTAAACATAATTTTATACGTGATTTGTACCATCTACAAAACTCACAAAATTGAGATCAGTTGTTTCTCAAGGATATTCCTATCATTAAGAAATGTAATTTTTTTTAAAGAAGCTATTCTAAGCCTTACTTGGTATTTACGACTTAATTAGATAGAGGCCTGATGGAGACTGAATGTTCTTCAGGGAGGCCTGTAAGTAAAGCTTGCCTTTATCTGTGATACTCTTCCACCAAGAAACCTGGGAAAGGATTTGAGGGATAAGGGGTAATTAGCTGGTATCGGCTTGTTCTGTACTAGCAAGAAGAATTAAGTAGGAGATAACCGGACTCATGATTATTTTCTACAGACAATATTTCAGAGTAAGACTATCGCTGTGCTTGGTGCCTTATCTGCTACAGCCAGGACTAGGAACTGTACTTACAAAAGACACAGAAATACCAATGGTTCATGTTTAAATGGAACCCCACTAGCTTATTTTATTTGACTTCATTCATTGCAATAGCAATGGGATGGCTTTTCATCACACATTAGGAAAAACTTGTTGATTCTAAGGGTTATAAGACACCAGAATATAGTACTAAAAAAAAGAAGACCAAGGAGTCAGGTGCTCTTTTTCTGGGATAACAAGTATTGTAGGGTTATTGTATGACCTTTTGATATCTTTTCTGGGCTTGGGAGTCTATGATCCATTTTTATGCTGACCGTTTTGGGTTTTCTGGGACAGTCCTGATTTTGGGAAAAGAGAACATACTTTTAAAGATAATTTGAAAAAGAAATATCTTTTGTCAGATTATATGTCTCGGTTTAAGGTTTGGCAAATATGACCACTGTATCTTCCTTTAAGACCTAGTTCAAAGGATCATAGATCTAGGGCTAGAAGGGCTTAAGAGTCCATTTAATACAACCTGTTCACTTTAGGGAGGCCTAGGGAAATTGAGTGATTTTCCTATGGTACTGGTAGTTGCCTACCGTACTTGCCTATGGTACTGGTAGTTAAGTGTCAGAGGCAAAATCTGAATCCAGTACCTCTGATTCCAGGCCCAGTGTTCTTTCCACTGTGCCTTGTCATTGTTCCTGATGGAAAAGAATATTAGGGTTCACAGCATGAAGACTCAAGACAAATTAGCCTGTCTTATGTATTTACCTGGATGATCTTTGCTTTAAATTTTTCTTGATCCTCTTGGTGAAGTCTGGTCTCCTGCTCAAGCTGAGCCTGGAGCTCCTGTATCGATACATTCTGGACAGGTAAGACAGGGGTATCCCTGAGCTGATCAGCAGGATAAAGGGACAGGTTTAGTAGAGAGGTGAATTCTGACTGAGGTGAAGAATGTGTGGAGGAGACATGTACACAAATCACAGTCATGGGCACTGATGAGTGGCACAGCTTATGCACGCATGAATCTGTAGCAATGGAGTGAGCAGGGCAGAATTTCATGGGGAGGAAGAATATAGCATCAGATCATACCATGTGCTTTTGAAAACTATCTGCATGATCTGAACAGAAAAGTTCACTACGATGAAGGAAAACACCAAAATACACCTCTGTTTAATGATGTCTATACGAGAAGGTGATGGTTCATTTTAACAACTTAGAAACTTTCTTAGACAAAATCTTGTTCTCTGCAGGAGTCCCTACCTGCTACCATAACTGAAAATTAGAAAAAGACAGTGGGGAAATCAAAGGCTCAATCATTGTGGTTAAGCCATGTTTAACTATTTCTTACTAACGTTTATCTTTTTGGCAAACATGTCAACCTTTTTTAAAGTGTCTTTTAGAAACACACATCTAATTTGGCCCTATCTTTTTGTATGAGAATCAACCAATGCATATAAATGAAGGCATTTTTTTCTTTCAACTTCAGTGTCACTTTGAATGTTCTTAATTTCCCATTCTGACTTGGACTTATATAAGCATTATATTTTGGTTTCTTTGTGGATAGAGTACTGGATAGAATAGTCAGGAAGATCTGGGTTCAAATCCTCTCCCTGGCTTTTACTAACAATATGACCTGTGTTCTCTGGGCCTCAGTTTCCTTTTCCAAAGAGTGAGAGTAGTAGTAAGACCTAAATGAGAGAGTCTGTAAAATGGTTAGCAAGCTTTAAAGTTAATTATAAACATCAGTTATCATTATATGTTCAAGGCCATACATGGGTGAAGGAGCTACTTCATACGAGGAATGTAACAAACATAGAGTTGGTCCATTTGAGATTAGAGAAGGCTAGAAAAAGATATAATTTTCTTTTCTTTTTTAAAGTCAAGATTGACAGACTCTCACAGTGTGCTCACTATGGAGAGGTTCTGCATAATTTCACATGTTTAGCCTGTATTTGATTGCTTGTCCTTCCAGTGGGGATGGGAGGTGAGGGAGGAAGAGAAAGAAT
>JAQQSV010020909.1:0-10894 GCA_028646515.1 Pseudochirops corinnae
CTGGACCCACTGCCCAATCACAAAGCTACAAGGCACTGGCATTCCTGGAAAACAAGCCTGGCGCCACAGGCTCCATGTGACCACATTCAGCCTATTAAGGAACAGAGTATACTTTCAAATATCCAAGGGTCCTCAGAGTCACGTAGCCACATTAGCAAAGGGCCTAGGGGCAGGGAAGATCTTTAGATTCCCATAACAACACCTAATCTCTGAAAGCTGCCCACTCCTTTTCTGCAGCACTGTTGCCAACTGTGTGTTGGCTCAACTTTCCCTCCAAGTTAGCAACAAACTGTTCCTTCTCAAAGAAGAGCTCTAATTTGTTGACAATTCTTCTGGTGGTCATTTTGTGTGGGAGGAACTGCTTTAAATTTTCTGCTTGCAGATGATTGTGCACTCAAAGCATCCCCTAAAGCTGAGATGCAACAAAGATGCAAAAAAAAAAAAAAAATCAATTCTCTGCTGTTTGTGCTAATTTTGGCCTAAGAATTAACACAAAGAAAGCATAGGTACTCTATCAGCCACCACCACACCATCCATTCCTGGAACCATCTGTTACAGCAAATGGAGAAGTTTTGAATGCTGTGGATAAGTTCGCTTAGCTTGGTAGTGTACTTTCTGGGATGTACACATAGATAATGAGGTTGATGCATGCATTGCTAGAGCTAGCTCAGTGTTTGGGAGGCTCAGAAGGAAAGCATGGGAGAGAAGAGGTATTAGACTCACTACCAAACTGAAGGTCTAAAGAGCCATTGTGCTGACTTCATTATTGTATACCTGTGAAACCTGGACAGTCTACTGGCGCCATGCCAGGAAACTGACTTGCTTCCATTTGAATTGTCTTAAGAAGATTCTGAAGATTACTTGGCAGGATAAGTGACCAGACAATTAGGTCCTTACTCTAACTAAACTGCTAAGCATTCAAACTCTACTTCAGAGAGCACAACTCTGAGGGGTGGGCTGGTCATATTGTTTGAATGCAAAATGTACGCTTGCCAAAAAGACTATTTTATGAAGAACTCACACAGGGCAAATATTCATATAGTCATCAGAAGCCATACAAGGACACTCTCAAGGTCTCTCTCAAGAACTTTGGAACAGATTGTGTGACATGCAAGATATTGACATAGGACCCCTCGGCATGGCATACCCACATCAGAGAAGGTGCTGTGCTTTATGAGCAAAGCAGAATTGAAACAGCTCAAAGGAAATGCAGGATGCAGAAATTTAGAGAATTCACCTGAAATGTTCACATGGACTATTTGTGCCTGACCTGTGGTGGAGCATTCCAATTGGTCTGATGAGCCACAGATGAACACATTGAAACTTCACTCTAGTATAGTGACGTCATTTTGGTCCTTTTTGAGAATGAAGGACAACCAACCAGTAAATCAATGTTTATGTTGATCTGGGTCTCACATTTCAGAGCCACATTGAAAAGGATAGTGCAGGGCCTCAGGATTATGCCTTGTCTGTAGAAGCAAATAGGAATTTTTAGTCTAGAGAAGAAAATACTTAAAGAGCACATGTTAACTGTTTCCAAAGGGATGTCATATACAAGGGGCATTAGATTTATTTTGCTTGATCCTATATGGCAGAAGCAGGATGATGGGTAGAAGTTGCAGAGAATCAGATTTGGATAATGTAAGGAAAACTTCTCTAACAATTTGAGATATCCTGAAGTGGAATGAACTGCTTTGGGAGGTAGTGGGCTCTTCATTGCGTTGTACTGGATGACTACTTTTAAAAAAAAATTTAATTTATTTTGGATGACCACTTTTTAGGGAAATTCTAGGGGTAGATTCATATTATGGGTAGATTAGTCCTAATTTAGGGATGGGGAACCTAAAACCTTGAGGCCACATGTGGTCTTCTAAGTCCTTGGGTGCAAACTTTTGACTGAGCTCAAGTTTTACAGAACAAATCCTTTCATTAAGGGGATTTGTTCTGTGAAGCTTGGATTCAATCAAAGGGCCACACTTCAGGACCTAGAGGGTCACATATGGCCTTGAGACCACAGGTTCCCCATCCCTGGATCCTTAGAAACCCTTTAAGCACTGAGATTTTGTTGTCTTTTGATATTTAAAATTGGTGACAGACTATACAATTTAATTTATAGTCTGCATCCCACAGGACTACAAATAGCTGATTAACAGATGAAAACACAGTAGGATGTTTATTTGGTTAGAAAAGGAAATGGTGAGCCCAGTTACATCAGTTCTACTACTCAGTGGCTGTACAGTCTGATCGTGCCAAATGATAGCAGTTCCAAATGAAGATATGAACGGATAAATGAATAATTTTGATCATTTTGTGGGGTAATTTGAAAATTTCTTGTAAAGTAATGAGCCAGCAAGTTAAAACCAGGATTTTTTGTTTAGAGTCCATTTTCCTTTAACTGGTTGCTTCTCTCCAGGAAAAGCTGGCCCAGACTGGCCATTAGTTCAGACATACTGCAGGAGTTTAACTCCACTAGATTAGAGATTAGAAACTATTCTGAAATCATGTTGAAATGTAGTCTGCCAAAAGAGCACATATCTGAATGTGAATTGAAGCCAAGGGAGATTTCAGTGCTGAGTAAAATAAGCAATCATTTCAATGGCCTGGAGGAGTATGTGTGGACCATAATATTTGGGCCATTTTGAGAGATTACTTAGGCAACATATAACCCACAAAGGATAGTATCTAAGTGGTATCCAGTTTAATTTAGAATATAGGAAACGATGATGAGCCAGAACTGGTAATAAAGAGCTTTGTTAAGGGCATAAAGAATGCTAGTATTGCATTCTGTATAGGCCTTTGACCTTGAAAACTTGATACAAAGGGTAAGCTTTACTTAACATTTCCATCTGAGAACTTTTTAGCAATTTCCAAACTGTTACAGCTCAGTGATTGTTAAAAAAAAATAACACCACCACCACTTTAGGAGTTTCTGTGAATAATATATATTGGAAAGATGAGGCCAAATTAACAGGAGCAGAGGCTCCATTAATATTAATGGAGAGGGAGAAATAAGGAAGTAGATGATTTTGAGTTGGATTCAGTTAAGGGTCCCCCTGCTTTGCTTCTGCTATATGGTTGATCCAAAGATTTTCAAATGACAAACTCAAGGGGGAAAAAAAATCAACATTGAGACTTAGGACACCTTTAGGGTTGCTGCTTTTGGGATCAAACTGGGAATCTCAATAGGAAATAGCTGACACTATTCAGAACTTGTGACTTCCTTTGGCTGTTGTGGGGAGCAGGTGAAAAGGAGCAATTCCCTTGGAAACATAAGCAATGTTTGTATTTTCTTCCTCACCAAGACCTTGCTCTCTGGCAGTCCCCAGTCAATTATCAATCACTTTGTTTTTAAGTACGTTGTTTCACTAAGCAATAAACAGTATTTATTTGAAGTAACTGAGCTTTGACTCCAAGTTGAGTATCCAGCTAAGGGTTGATTGTGGTACTAAACTCTGGTATTAACTCAGCAAAAACAATTCTCTAAAAGTTAACCTGTTCTTGAATTCCAGCTTTGAAGCTGGGAGAGGACAAAGTTGTTGAAATATTTTTAGTTGTTCCCGTTACTTCTCTTATGAAAGGCAAGAAGAAGCAAAAGTAGGAAAGTTTTCCTTCTCCTGCAAACCCCCTGTAAGGTACCGCTTCCCCCAAGTCAACATATTACTATATACAACTCAACAAATATTTACCAAGTGCCTCTTGTGTGTAAGGTAGTCTGGATTCAGAGTTCTGAGTCTTCTACCAGTCAGGTCGAATGATGGGGGAGAAGGGGTATAAGAGGAAACTTGTTCTCCCCTCCAATCCCACTGCAATAAATGATTGCCTCTCAGAAACCATGTTCTTCTTCCATTATTGACTCAACCTGGTGAATTTTGGGCAAAGTGGCTGATGGAGGATGGGTAGGAGAGTGAAGAAATCTTTTCTTCATCCCATTGAAGGACCTCCACAGAATCTTGTCTTGGAATTCCCTTGAACTGACCTGTCTGTATCTAGAGCTTAGTTGTTTAAAACTGTGCAAAAATATGTCTCCTCTCTGGTCCTCCAGTGAAAGATGGTGGCATCTTTTTGTTGTTGCTGTTCAGTTGTTTCAGTTGTGTCCAGCTCTTCATGATCCCATTTGGGGTTTTCTTGGCAAAGATACTGGAATGGTTTGCCATTTCCTTCTCCAGTTTATTTTACAGATGATGAAACTGAGGCAGACAGGGTAAAATGACTTGCCCAAGGTCACATATCTATTAAGTGTCTGAGGTAAGATTTGAATCCAGGTCTTTCTGACTCCAGGCCCAGCCTTCTATCCACCATATCACCTAACTATCCTGATGGCATCTTTACGGTTAGTTTAAACCTTCTGATGACATTTAGGACCTTCTAGATTGGGTCAGTTGGTCAAAGATCCATTCTCCTACACTACCAATCCAACAGCAGGAGAGGACATGGCTGCAAATAACTATAATACAAGACAGAAAGTAAAAGATAAGAATTCCTGACAAAATGTCAAGAAAAGTAGTGATCTTGATGATCCAGTTGTTCCTTCTTTATTTGTAGGAGTGTAGTTTTATAGGGATGGGGAACCTGCAGCTTTGAGGCCACATGTGGCCTCTAGGTCCTCAAGTGCGGCCCTTTGATTGAATCCAAACTTCACAGAACAAATGCCCTTAATAAAAGGATTTTTTTCTATAAAATTTGAACTTGCTCGAAAGGCCGCATCCAAGGACATAGAAGGCCACAGATTCCCTGCCTCTGGGTAGTATATCACTCAATGTACTCATCTTCATAGATAACATTAATTAGGTATAAAAAGGTAAAGACAAAAATCTTCTACCTCCGTTAAGGTAACATTTTTTCAGAGCTTGAGGAAAACTAGAGCGGAGACCAATCAATCAAAAACATTTGGTAATTGCCTTCTCTGTGCTAAATAATATGCTAAGAGTTGGGGATACAAAAAGAGGCAAAAGACAGTCCTGTCTTCAAGGAGCTTACAGTCCAATGGGGGAGGCAACTGCAAATAAATATATATGAAGCAAGCTATATACAAGATAAAAAGGAAATAATTCACAGAGAAAAAGTACTGGAATTAAGATAAGTTGGGAAAGGCTTCCTATAGAAGGTAGGATCTTAGACCAGCTCAGCTAGGGACAGAACTGTCTCCACACCAGGCAGGTTTTTTTGTTGTCTCTTTTTCTTGTCACGGGATTCTTCTTCCCCTCCTTATAGAATGAGACCTAATAAAAGGAATCCTTGACTTCTACTGGTAGCATGGATAAAACGAAAGAAAGGAAACCCTATTGGGTGGATTTTAGATGGGTCATAGCTCTACTGTTAACTCAAATTCTCACATAGTGACCCATCCTCAGACTTAATTTCGAGGAATGAGTGTGCGCAATGGTCCAAACACCAAGGTTGCTAATTAAAAAAAAGAAGGATTCAGTTGGGTAAAAATAGGTCTCTGGAGAGAGAACTTGCCTTCTGACTATTCTTTCTCTCTTTTTTCTCAGAAGCACAGCTTTCCCATTCACAAACCTGGAGCAGATTTACTTCTAAAATTACTTTCTTGTTCTAGTCTAAGCTTTCAGATATACTCTGGTAATTAAACCAAGGCACCGTTACTCATCATGGAAGTCTCTTTGTTGAATTCTTTTTAGCATTCTTTGCAGCGTTGTGATGCAAGTGGAAAAAGACTAGCAACTTTCATAATTAGGTTTGTAATTTATGACCAAATAATAGAAAAGCTAGGGGCAACTAGATAGCTCAGTGGATAGAGTGCTGGGCCTGGAGTCAGGAAGACCTGAGTTCGAATTCAGCCTCAGACACTTACTAGTTGTGTGACTGGGCCAATTACTTCTACTCTGTTTGCCTTAATTCACTAGAGAAGGAAAAGGCAAACTCTTCCAGTATCTTTGGTAAGAAAACCCGCTGGATGATATTGGCATGCTATGGTCCACAGGGTCACGAAAAGCTAGACCCAACTGAATGGCAGCAACAAATGGAAAAGCTATCACATTTCCACATTAAACATGCAGTTAAGAAATGGTTTTGTGAAAATGACATTTTTTTGAAAACAGGTTTAAAAACTTTGCAAGGGAAAAGACCATAAAAGGAGAGAAAATGTTAGAAAAATATAGTGCTTGTTGCCAAATGAATTTATTTCTCTTTGTATACTTATTATAGATCTTGATGAAAGTTTGGCCTTTGGGAAAATGTGCTGTGTATTCCTACTTAAACCATCAATTTCTTGAAGTGGAGGTTCAGCATAAAATTTCCTCAGGAATGCCAATCCAATTCTTTTTGAATCTTTTTTTTCCCTGAGTTGTGGGGAAAATGCAAGGAATAAAATGTTCTCTTGTGTCATAGTCAACAATGTGGGAAGAATTCAAATTAGACTATAATAAATGAGAACACACATCAACGCTAAGACTACTAACATGATTTTAATGTTTTAGGTCTTTTGTAACCCTTTATTGGCAGGAGAACTGATGGGGATTGTAGCTTTTCCTAGATGGAAAAGAGTGAAGGATGATAGTAGTCAGTGGTGTGTGTGTGTGTGTGTGTGTGTGTGTGTGTGTTTGTGTGTGTGTATGTGCGTGTGCATGTGCACAGATGTGCATGCCAGGGAACTTTGGAGAACCTCTAAGAAGAGAGGAGCCTAGTGGTGTGGATATACATCAATGCCAGAAGGATGCTGTTCCCCTGAGCTGAATATAACCAAGAGCAGTTGGAGTCTTTTCTGGCTCATTGATCTGCTTAAGGAGTGATCTGCTTGGACATAATTTTTTGTTTACCTGACTATTGCCAATACTGAGATTTGTCAAATTTATCCTCTCTCCAGTGCCTTCCTTTACCCTACCTAATTGATACCTGGTAAACCGGCATTTTATCTTTGGAAGTTTACTGCTCTCTTTTTTGTTGTTGAGTTGTTTCAGTCATGTCCAACTCTTCATGACCCCATCTGGAGTTTTCTTGGCAAAGATGCTGTAGTAATTTGTCATTTCTTTTACAGCTCATTTTACAGATGAAGAAACGGAAGTAAACAAGGTTAAGTGACTTGCTCAGGGTCATACAGGTAGTAAGTGTCGGAAGTCAGATTTAAAAAGATGAGCCTTCTTGCCTCCAGACCCGGCACTTTATCTGCTAAGCCACCTAGCTGCTCTCTTTAAATCTTGTTTATTTGCTGCCTGTACTTTTATAATAGATTTTGTATCCAGAAAAATATAAGCTGATTTTCCTCACATTCTGAGTGTTTGCTACAAAGGAGTGGACCTCATAATGGGTAAGGACAAAAGTTTGCTACAGCATAGTTCCTATAAAGTTCAGAATCATATCATTCCTGATGAGAATGACTGCCTTTTATTTCTGTGTCATCATATGCTCAGAAATAAATTCTAGGGCAAGATGTATTTGTTAAACATTTATTCTGTGCTAGGCACTGTGATAAGTATAGCAAATCTAAGCAAAAAAAAGTCTCTTTGCTCATTTAGCTTACATTCAGTGTAGGAATATACCCAGGGCTTTAATTTCTCATAGCACTGATGATTCCTTGGCACTTTCCAGTTCTTCTTCTCATCATAGGTAATTTGTCTACATGTCTTCTGTATGTCTCTCTCCCACCCATTAGATTTGTCAGGACCTTAGGGCTCACACATAGGATTGAAGTGGGGGAAGAAGATGGAGAATTAGTTATGCTCAGATGCTTGATGGAAATCCCAGAATCTGCCAGACAAACAAAGGGGTTGCTTTAGTGTTAGAAAGTCTCATAGCTGGTACTGGTTAAATTGGTGATTGGGACTGATCTGCAAGCAACACTAGGGGGTGATGCTGAACTAGTGATTTTTGCAAGAGTATTTTCTAGTTGTATGTTGAAACAAATTTGGAGACTAAGGGATTGCTGAAGAATGAATTTAGAGACCAATTTTCATGGGCAGTTAGATAGTGTAGTAGATAGAATGCTGGACCTGGAGCCAGGACTATTCATCTACCTGAGTTTAAATCTGGTCTCAGACACTTACTGATTGTGTGACACTGGGCAAGTCACTTAACCCTGTTTGCCTCAGTTTCCTCACGTGTAAAATGAACCCTAGAATGATATGGCTAATCACTCCAGTGTCTTTACCAAGAGAACCTCAAAAGGGGTAACAAAGAGTCAGACTTGACTAAAATGACTGAACAACAATCATGTGATAACATGAATAAATTCTTTGTGCATCAGGTCAAGGATAAAGCATAGGAGCCCCAGTTTTGTGCTGAGATTTGGTGTGAGAAGGAATGTGTAGGACAGAGGTTCTTAACTTTTTTTTTTCTTTTTGGAGGGAGGAAGACTGGACAATTGGTGTTAAGTGACTTGTCCAAGGTCACATGGCTAGTAAGTGTTAAGTGTCTGAGGTTAGATTTGAACTCAGGTCCTCCTGACTCCAGGGCTGGTGCTCTATTCACTGCACCACCTAGCTACTCCAAGGTTCTTAACCTTTTTTATGTCTTGTAATCTTTGGCAGTCTAGTAAACTATACAGATCCCTTCTCTGAATAATGTTGCTTATATTTGTTCAGAAGGAAATGTTAAATTTCAGTTAGAGGTTAGTAAAAATAATGATGTAATTTAGAATTTTTCCTCCAACCAAATTCATTGATCTCTTGAAATCTATGCATGAATCCCAGGTTAAGAACTCTGGTTGTGAGAGAAAGTACTCTGACCTCATGGCTAGTCTCCTGTTACACATATAAGCCAGCAAAGAGTGGGGTTAGGAGGAAACCCTGTAAGATCAAGTTCTGTCTTGCACAGAGTCTGAATTGTGGGTATCTTGGTGTCTCCTGGTTTTGCTTTCAAGAGAGAGTGTTCATGAATGGGAAATGATATAGGATAACTTGGGCGTGGAGTGTCACTACAGCCTGAAGGTGAAATTATAAATTCCTAGAGAGCAGGACTTTTGTCATACTTCTTTGTATTCCAAGCACTTAGCATAATGCCTTGAATATTGTGGGTACTTAATGAGTTTTTCTTCAATGAATGGATTAGAAAGTACATTTTATTTCCTTTTCCAGCCCACATCATCTTTCTCACACAACAACTTTAGCTGTGATCCAAAATACAGTTTAGATGTCATTTTTCCATATGAATTTTAGTGGTGATCTTGAATCCAATTACATATGCCATTGCACTTCCTATCCAGGGGTGGGGAACCTGTGACCTTCTAGGTCCTTGGATGTGGCCTTTGACTGAGTCCAAGTTCTACAGAACAAATCTTTTTATTAAGGGGATCTGTGCTGTGAAGTTTGGATTCAGTCAAAGGGCTGCACTTGAGGACCTAGGGGGCCACATGTGGCCTCGAGGCTGCAGGTTCTCCACCCCTGTGTAACAAAACCTTGATACTTACTGAATCTTCTGCCTCTGCCCATATTCTAGATTTTAGATCCTGTGAAATTTCTGTGAGTCACCTGGTTCATTTCCTTCAGGTACTACTAATTCACTCTAATTGTTCTATGTTTATCATGACAGGATTCAGTTACTGAATTAGACATTTGGTTCAAATGAGTACAAAATAAGTTCCCCATCCTGTCCTTCTGAGGTAAAGATTCTGATTCAGTTCTGGACTTGTAAATACCTACTGTTTCTTATTTTGCTAAGAGGATCAACTCCTTTATATAGATGGTGGATGATGATATGATGATATATGTCAGAGGACTGGGATTCAAATCCTACTGCCTGTGCAAAATTGGGAAAATCACTTTGTCTCTGCAGCTGAGTTTCTTCATCTGGAAAATCAGATGGTTGGACTAGTTGTTTTCTGAAGTCCACTCTGACTCTAAATCTAAAATACTACAAATATATTTTATGTTAAATATATGCATATTTATATTATATGTCATATAATAATATATGTCATATAGATAATATAAAATATCTATAGCATCACACACATATATTACATATGCCATATATGTATGCATAGATATGGTGTACCTAGGTGTCACAGGGGATAGAGTGTTGGGCCTGGAGTCAGGAAGACCTGAATTCAAATGTGGCCTCAGACACTTACTAGGTGTGTGACCCTGGGCAACTTTCCTCATCTGTGAAATGGGCTGGAGTAGGAAATGGCAAACCACTGTAGCATCCTTGCCAAGAAAACCCCCAAAAGAGGTCAGAAAGAGGCAGATGTGACTGAAACAGCTAAACAAAAACAAATATATACATATAAACATATATATACATATATATGTAAATATATATTCAGTGAAACTTTCATTGAACACCCTTGCTAGTCACTGTAGGCAATATGAATGTAAGTATAAGATACGATCTTTGCCCTCAAGAAAATTGTGCTCTAATGAGGAGACATAAGATTTGTCAAGCTAGAGAACACTACTAATATCAACTCAATGAAGCTATAAAATCTTCTGTGATTTGTGAAATGTCATTATATTGTTGTATTTTTGTGCCTTGCAATTAAATTTGTTTACCGAACACTTCCTGTGTCCTAGGTACTACATTGCAAGCTTTAAGGAATTAGATCTAGTAGAAAAAACAAACCTCTAGATTTGTAGACAAAAGATCTGGCTTTGCATTCTGGCTCTGCTGCTTGCAATCCCTGTTGTGTAAATATGGATAAATCACTTCTCTTTTTACCCCTCAATTTCTGCATCTGTTGAAGGAGGAGGTTGGGTTGGCTTAACGATCTCTAAGGGCTCCTTCTACCGTCCTTTATGCTTTATGATCTTACATTGTAGGAGTCCATTGTTCCATTGTTTCCCTGGGAGAGCCAACATTTGGTCTGTGTGTATGATCTGAATTCAGAGACAAGAGATGTCAATATGGACTATAATATATATGGGGAATTAGCACAGGACATATCAAATAAATGAAATTAATAGTTATATTGCATATATAGTACTTATATAGTATATAGTAT
>JAQQSV010020910.1:0-10894 GCA_028646515.1 Pseudochirops corinnae
GGGGGGAATAGGATGGAAGGAAATATAGTCAGTCGTTCACAATATATCCACTATCGAAATGTTTTATGTAACTACACATGTACAACCTATATTGAATTGCTTGTCTTCCCAGCTGGGAAATAAGATATATAGGCACTGGGATATGGAGATCCATCTTGCCCTACCAGAAAGTCAGAGGGGGGATGAGGGAGGATATAGGAGAGAGCAGATTGGGGGAGGGGATATTTAGTGAGATCGCTGTTTTGGGGTGGTGGGTAAGGGAAAGACAGGGAGAAAATTTGTAACTCAAAATCTTGTGGAAATGAATGATGTAAACTAAAAATAAACACAAAAGTTAATTTTAAAAAAATAATAAAATGACTTCTAAGCATCTGTGAGGGCCCAGCTGAGATTAGATAACATAAATTTGTAATGAACCTATTTGACATATTTGTATGACTTCCTCCTCCATTGGCATTATGAGGTGCAAAAGTAGAAATGGAGATGGCAAATATTATGAGTAAATCTGGGGTTCTAGTGAGGTATGAATGGAGAAGAGACAAGGGACAAGGGAATAAATGGTAGAGAATGGGGTGTAGTTAAACTGGTTAACTCTTAGTTCAAGATTGAAGAGAGTAATAAAAGTAAAGCCAGATCGTTGGTGATGGACTTGGAGAATATGGAGGTCTTAGAGACAATGGGAAAGGTGAAGAAAGGTTTAGGATGAGAAAGCTACTGATGGGAGAAATGGAAGGATAGGTGATTATGGTTGGAGAGGAGAATTTGAAAGTTCAAAATCATGGTGGTAGCTTGAAATTTTGAGATGTGTTGAACAGGGGGATAAGAAGGAGCAAAGAGAAGTCAAGCTAAAGAGACCACAGAAGCTGTTTAGTTCAAGACCCTCATTCTGAAGTTGATGAAATTTAGGCCAAGAAAAGTTAAGTGACTTGCCCAATGTCACATAGGTAGTAAGCAAAAGAGATGGGATTTGGACCCAAGTCCTCTGATTCCAGAACCAGGCCTCTTTCCTGTGTACCATCATAAGAGACTGTCTCTTTTAGGATCCTGCCTTTGTTATCCAGTGTTTTATCTATCTGTTTCAACATTATGTCATCCATAAATATGATAAGTATGTTGTATATGCCTTTATCCAAGTCTTTGCTGAAAATAATTAAATACTACAGGACTACAAATAGATCCCTGAGGCACTCCACTAGAGACATCTTACCAAGTTGATACTGAACAATGAATAGTTATTCCTTGAGTCTTCTTATGTAACCGATTGTGAATCCATCTAATTTTACTTATCATCTAGTCCATTTTCCACAAGAATGGTTTAAAGTATTTAATCAAATGCTTTGCTAAAATCTAGGTACATAGCTTTCCCCAGATATACTAGTTTAATGACTTCATCAAAGAAGAAAATAAGATTAGTGTGGCATGACCTATTCTTGATGAAACCATTCTGGCTCTTTGTCATTTTCAGTTACTTTTGTAGATATTCAGTAACCATCTCTTTAATGATTCATTCTATAATTTCCTCCAGAATTGAAGTCAAGCTCATTGGCCCATAATGAGCAGGTTTTATCTCTTCCTTTTTAGAAAATTGAGACATTTACTTTTCATTTGTCCTGAGAAACCTTTCCTGTGCTCCCTAAGTTTTTAAATATTACTGACCAGGACTCAGCAGTCACTGCTGCTAGTTCTTTCAGTCCTTGAGAATGTTGTTCATCTAGGCCAAGTGTCTTGAATTCATCAAAAGCAAATAGCTGCTTTCCTATTTCCTTATATAGCTTGTATATTAATTCCCTGTCAGTACATTGTAAAATTCTGTCATTTCTAGTGTAAAAGACATTCTTGGCAAAAAAAGAAGGAGGAGGAGGAGGAGGAAGAAGGAGGAAGAAGAAGAAGGAAGAAGAATTGCACAACTGCTTCCTCTTCACTGTCTGTGATCATCACCTCATGAGCTCTAATCAGTGATCCTATCCTTGTTTAATCCACCTCTTTGCCACAGTATAGCCAAAGCAAAACAAATCAAAACCTTCTTTTTGTTGTACTTAGCATTCTTTACCAATCTCTCCTCAGTCTGAACTTTAGCATTTTTGATACTACTTTTATAGGACTATGCTGTGGTTTTGTATTCCTGTTATCTGTTCTTGCTTCCATCTTCTATGTATCTTCAGTATCTAGGTTGACTGGTGAAATCCTTGTGAAGTCCACATCAGTCTTTTCAGATGATACCCACATTTCTTGAGCAGAAGTGTTTTCCTATGTGTCTTCAGAATATAATTGTTGACTTCTATTATTCCCGGACTGATTTCTCCTCTAGAATTTTAATTCCTGGATCCCAGAAAACCTCTTTTATTATGCCTTTGAAAACTGTGCTCCTAAAATCTAGGGTATATGTCAGACCATGCCGGCCTTTCTTCTCCCTTTCTATTACAAACTCTGGAGGGTGTTAGCACTTCTCTCAAAGTTCCCATCATCTCTGCCTATGCAACCTGTTCCTTTTTGTTCATGGAATCCTTAATAAAATTTCTCCTTTGTTGGTTCCCTTGCCTTTTGAAGGATGAAATTTTAATTTTGGTAAATTAAGAAGCTATAAGGATCTCTGCTCTTGACAGAGAGAGCACCTCCAGCAACTGTTTGGATAACTGAAGTCCCTTATGACTACTATATTAAGTCTTTATGATAGACTTGTGTTCCTTTCTTAAATTCCTCGTTTATTACCTCTTTCTGTCCATATGGTCTGTAGTATATGGGATGTGTAGGGCATTCAGAGAGGACTGGCACCTCTGGTGTGAGGTTTTCCAAGTCCTTTTTAGGGCTTCTTATCTACATTTGGTGATCACCTGTCACACAACTCTCAGTTGTGCTTCCAAGAAGCTTTTGCATGCTTAGCAGTCACACCCTGCCAAAACTATCTCAGAGACAGTTTAAACCATGTTCAGGGTAACTGATAGGCCTTAAACCTGTCAGTGAGTTAGGGGGATGTCTACCCCAAGCATATGAAGACTTTTCTCTGGCAGAATGAGTGGATGAGAACAATTTATTCCAACTGCCATGAAGGTGACTGAACACACTATGCAGTGCTCAGAGCTTGGTTAAGCACTATATCCTACACCATCGCCAGTTTTCTTGATTTTTGTCTTGCCACTGGACTTGATGACTGGAAGAGAGAGTGAGGCTGGCAACTTTGTCCAACTCTGCCTCACATAAATCCAATTCACATACACATCATCACCTGTGATGTCATTGATCCTCTTTGAAAATGAAAATCTTCCACCACTCTCACAACCAAGTATTATATAGTGATGACAAAATTTCTTGTTTTCCCTCCATTGAGCTTCTCCTAAATTCTTTCTACCATATTAACCCACTCTTGTTCTTAGATTTTATCTCATAATATATATACCTTCTTAATATACAACATTATCCTGCCTCACCTCTCTTTTACCTATCTAGTTTCTTTTGAATAAAGCTTATGCCTTCAAAACCATATTACAAGCATGGGTTTCATGGCACCAAGTTTCAGTATTACCAAAAACAAAGACCAGCTATTTCTCCAAAGATTTTAATAACAACATTATTTTTTATGTTTATTGATACTATTTTTTGCTTTTTAAAAAATCTTCAGATTAGTTCACTTACACTCACACCCTCTGTCTATGTACATCCCTTTTAAATGTTGCAATACTTATATAAATTTCAATATTGACAGGTATCTGCTTCTCATATAGGGATGTAAACAGTTTGCTCTTATTGAGTCCCAAGTTATGTGCATGTGTGTGCATCTGTGTGTGTATGTGTATGTGTGAGTATGTTTTCCTTGTTTACCTTCTTATGTTGTTCTTGGGTCTTGTAAGTGGAGATCGAATTTTCCATTGAGCTCTGGCTTTTTCATCAGGAAAGTCATTAAATGACCATCTCCTTGCTCGAAAGATTATGCTCAGTCTTGCCAGGTAGTTGATCCTTGGTTGCAGTCCTAGCTCTTTTGCTTTACGAAATATCAAATTCCAATCCTTCTGATCTTTTAATGTAGAAGCTACTAAGTTCTGTGTAATCCTGATTGTAGTTCCACGATATTTGAATTATTTCTTTTAGGCTGCATACAGTATTTTCTCCTTGATCTTGTAGCTCTGGAATTTGGCTACTATATTTCCCAGAGTTTTCAATTTGAGATCTTTTTCAGGAGGAGATCAGTGACTTCTTTCGATAACTATTTTACCTTCTGATTCTAGGACCTCAGGACAGTTTTCTTTGACTATCTCTTGGAGGATGCTGTCCAGGCTGTTTTTTTCATCATGGGTTTTTGGTAGGCTGATAATTCTTAGGTTGTCTCTCCTGGATCTGTTTTCCAGGTCAGTTGTTTTTCCAGTGAGATATTTTGCACTTTCTTCTAATTTTTCAATCTGTATGTTTTGTTTGACTGACTCTTGCTGCATCATAGAGTCCTTAGCTTCAATTTGACTGATTCTAATTTTTAGTGAATTATTTTCCTTGATTAGTTTTTTAAGCTCCTTTTCCATATGTTCAGTTTTCATTTTTAAGGGGGTATTTTCTCCAGTTAGATTTTGGACCACCCATCCTAGTTCTTCAATTTTACTTTTTAAAGATTTGTTTGCTTTGGTGAGATTTTTTTTCTCCAGTTTGGTCACTGTAGATTTAAATTTATCTCCTACCTCTCTAATTTCGTTTTTAAAGTCCCTCTTGATGTCCTCCAAGAATGCTTTTTGGGTTTGAGACCGATTCACATTTCCTTCTGTGGTCTCCAGTGTGAGTATAGAGTCCGTGTTGTCTTCTGAATTTGGTTGTTGTTGCTCACTATAAAAAGATTTTATGGTCCTAGCCTTCATAGGTTCCTTCTTCCCCATTGTGATTGTCTGTGTGATGGATTTTTAGAGTGGATATCTGTTTCTGGGGTGCAGAAGTATTGAGCTTCTCAGGCTGGGAGGTGGGGGTTTGGTTGTTTACTTTGTGAGCTGTAGCCTCTCAGTGTCTAGCCTGAGGCCAAGGACAGGATTTTCAGTGTTTCCCCTGAGTTACTCTCAGGCTCATAGAGTAACCTGTGGGTGAGGGGTGGTCTGGCTCCTTCAGGTTTCCACCTATATGTCTCTGGGCTACCGCTCCTGCAGGCTTAGTAGCTGGAGGCCATGGGCAGGGCAGGGCTGCAGTCTGCTGATTGGCCAGGTGGTACTAAAGCACACCTTGGGCTTTTGTTGTTAGTGTTTGCTGGCTCCACCCTCCTGGGCTTAGACCCAGTACTGTCTCACTTCCCCCTTCCTCAGTGATGCCCAAGCCTGAGGTTGTTTCCACTAATTCAGGATTTTACTCTGGGTGGGGCATTTAACCTGCACTTTTCTGGGTCAAGGAGGGGGGATCAGAGCAACTAGGTTTTTTTCCTCCATCTTGACTCCTGGAAGTTCGGGTGTGTAATTTTTAAACATCCAGGCTGTGGGCTGGTAGCCCCAGGAGAAGCTGCTGACCCTGCTGTGGGCCCTGCATTTTCTCTTACCCAGCTCTGATGATCCTCTGTCCTGTGGTGAGACAGCGGTGATTCACCCTTAGGATGGGTGAGTCTACTGGCTGGCTGGGGATTCTTCTCAGTCTGCCATACTCTGCTCTCAGATCCACGCTGGTGCAGCTCCTGTGTGCTCCCCGTTCTCCCTGCCCAGACCTGATTAGGCACTTTCCTGGGCTGGGAATCTGCCCACTCTGTCTCCCATTGGGTTCTTGCCACTCTTAAATCCATTCAAATTCACTTTTTAGCTTTTAGTGACAGAATTCTTGGAGAAGCTTGAAAAAGTTACTGCTTCTTTTCTGCCATCTTAGCTCTGCCCTCCTGCTTTCTACACTGTAGCCAAGTCCCAGTGTGTGCCATTTCTATAGGACTCTTCCTTATAACAGAAAAAAGTCAAGCAAAACTCTCTAACAGTCATTTTTTCCCTTTTTCTTAGTGTTGTGTTTTCATGTCTATTCTGAGCAATTTTCCCTAATTACTTCCTTAAAAAATATGGTAGGTAAAGGGGGAGGGGAAGCACTGGGTGTAGCATCCCTCTTAGTTACACTCTTGCTCAGTGTATTGTTTAGGTCATTATCTATTTAAAACCACAACTCCAGTCCCCACCAACTTTACCGAATGACACATATGTTCAAAAGCCAAAGGTGGTTAAAAAAGAATGCCAAAGGAAATAACAAGAAATTGAAGCCGGTAATAAATGTTCTCTAAATGAAGGCTTCCCAACCTTTTTTGTGTGGTGCATCTCTCTGGCAGTCTGCTGAAGGCTATGCACCCTTTCTCAGAATAACATTTTTAAATGCATAAACTAAAACATGTGGAATTTAAAAGGAAATCGATTATGTTGAATACATTTATCAAAAATATTTTTTAAAACCCAACTTCATGAATCCCAAGCTAAAAACCTCTGCTGTAAACCCACACACCACTGGCTGCCATTGCCTCCATTTCCAGGAGAATGCTAATAAGCTTTGGGTGCAATCCCTTTTTGTTCCTGACTGTACAAGAACAGAACATAGCTATTTCAAGCATACAGTAATCTACTGAATCTTAGAGTCTGAGGCTACTGTTTAATAGCTTTTTCTCTAGTGTCAATATAAAATGATGCATGAACACTGCTGACTTTTATGGAGTTTTCATAAAGTTCAAATGTCATGCCAAAATCAAGACACCATGACCTGGTCAGTGCCATTTGCTTTGTTTCTTCCCTCCCTTTCTTTTCCATCCCTAATGTCATTTGCATTTCTTCCACATGGTTTCCACAGGTTCCATGTCTACTCCCAAACCACACCTCTCACATGACGTTCTGGAAGTGCTTTTTTGATACTCCTCCACTGCAAAGCTTCTTCACTCAGTTAGACTTTGATTCAGGTGACATTACTATGATGTAGTCTGATACACAGCATTCTAATGTAATGTGAAAAATTTCTCATGATGAATAGGGTCTAAAGTACCATGGAAAATGAAGTCCACAATTGTGTCTTTAACACCTATATTAAGAAAATATTCTCAGTTGAAGAAATCAGAAACCTGAGGGAAAACCATGGTGGAGGGTATTTGAATAAAGAATCAGTGGATATAGAAACAGAAGTACTATTGTAACCAGGGAATGTTACGGATGACTTGTACAGAAAGAGGGAACTAGTGGTGGTGTTTTTTTAAATTCAGAGTTACCAGACTGATGGAGCAAATCAGGGGACTATTTTTAGTCTAGTTTAAAATATGGGAGACCTAGATCTTAGCAAAGTGTTGAGCTTTGATTGAGCTTCCTATTATTCTAGTGCAGCCAGACAGGTGGGTTTGAATCTAGTTGAAAGAACAGACCCCAAGGTCATTAATAGTTTGATGTCAGTTTGGAAGGTAATGCCTCAGGAGTCTGTGCTTGTCCTTGACCTATTTAACACTTTTATCTAAGACTTAAATAAATGCATAAGTGACATGCTGATTTACTAGATTTTCAGATGTCACTAAGCTGGGATGCATAGCCATAATTCAAGAAGATTTTTAATAGTAGACTATTGAGCTGAATATGAAATTTAATTTAATAGGGATTAATTTAATATCTTATATCTTGGTTTTAAAAAAATCAACCTCACAAGTACACAATGGATTGGGATTTTGGTAAGTATAGAGAGTTCAGCATCCTGGAAGTTCATTATAACTCAACAGTGTGATATGGCAGCCAAGAAAGAATATTTGATCTTAGGCTACATTAAGAGGGCCCCCACTCTACTCTGTCCTGGGCCCTGGTCAAACCACATCTGGAGTATTATATTCAGTACTATGTGCCTTTTTTAGGAAAGACTTTTGTAAATGAGGAGATCAGGCAACTAAATGGCACAGTGAATAGCACACTGGACCCAGAGTTAGGAAGACCTGAGTTCAAATACAGCTTTAGATGCTTACTAAAAAGTCTGCTTCAGATTTTCTATCTGTAAAATGGGGGTGATAATAGGAACTACCTCCCAAGGTTGTTGTGAGGACTGAGATAATATTTGTGAAGTACTTAGCACAGCGTCTGACACGTAGTAGGCACTATATAAATACAATTGTAATAATTATTATTTGGAGGGCTATGCTCTGAGTAAAAGCTGCAAAGAGAGAAAGGTTTACGGAGA
This sequence comes from Pseudochirops corinnae, assembly GCA_028646515.1. Lineage (NCBI taxonomy): Eukaryota > Metazoa > Chordata > Mammalia > Diprotodontia > Pseudocheiridae > Pseudochirops > Pseudochirops corinnae. The sequence goes on from JAQQSV010020910.1 coordinate 8,116, forward strand.
AATGAAAGATTTAGGGCTAGAAGGAACCTTAGAGGTCATCTAGCTCAATTTTTTTTTTTTACAAATGTGGAAACTGGTTCCACAGTTGTGACTTGCCTAATAGGGTCACACAGGTAGTGAGTCACAGAGCTAGGATTTGAAACCAGGTCTTTTGATTCCAAATTCCACACTCTTTTTAAGGAAAATTTCTTAATTTTAGATAATCAAGTTATGCAAAAGTGGAATGGTCAAAGGCTATATGACCATTGTTGGGTATGTGTAATGGTAATGGAATTTGAACCCCACAGTGGGATGGACTTGTTGATATGACAAGAGAGAGCTGAACTGGGAGGAGCTGGTGCCAGGTATAGGGAGAGGCCCAAGCTGAGAGAGGCCAGAAGAACTTCTGAGAACAGCATCATGGAGGCAGAGAGAGAGAATTGCTGGGGGCCAGAGTTGCTAAGAGAGAGAGAACTGCTGACTGAAGCTGCCCGGACTGCTGAGGGCCAATTGGAGCTGCCCAGGACTTCTGACAACTGCCACCTGAGGCTGCCAAGAACTGAGGAGGCATGACTGTGGTGCTGGTATATTGTCTGTCTGTTTTGATGTTACTTTGTCAGATTCATTTGTTGATAGAGGCCTCAGACCTGGGCCTAGGTTGATTTCACAGGCAGAAGGTGAATCGAAGAAGATGCTGGCAGTAGGCATGAATATTATGGTGTCTTTGTTAAGCTTTGTCTTCCCAGGAACAGAAACTGTTGAGAACTTGCCACAGGTCAAGATGAAGAGAAGACATCTCCTTGGGTATTGAATGCTGTGATGATATTGTAACCTAGTTGTGACCTAGGGGTGGATGATCTTTGTGTTTTCACTGCCCCTTGAGAGGGTGCTTGGTAGTGACCGATGATATTGTAATTCAGTTGTGATCAAGGAGTGGAAAACTTTTGACTTTTGTACTTTGTGACTGGCCAAATGAATGTATTTTGTTTATGTTTACTCCAGTTAAGTAGAGAGAAAACTTTGTGATTGACTAAATGAAAGTACTCCTAGTACTTTCACTGTGCCAGAAGTTTTTTTGGCCTCTCTCAGCTTGTGCCTCTTCCTATACACGGCACCAGCTCCTCCCAGTTCAGCCCCTCTCGTCATGTCAATAAGTCCATCCCACTGTGGGGTTCAAATTCCATTACCATTACATTATGTTGTAGAAAGGATTCAGGTACTAAGTGGTCAGGTACTTGAAGTCCTTCCCAACTCTGAGACTGTTCACTTGAAATAATCCATATGTCATTTGGAAGTATTTGGAATTTTAAAATTGCAAGATACTATTAAAGAGTTACTTATTATGTAGTCAATTAAATTAATGCTCATGATATAAAATTAAATTTTGGATGTTTTGAAAATTTTTAGGTTACAGCCTCTAGTCAGAACATCAAAAGAGTACTATTTAAAATCAAGATTTATACTCAAATGTATTTTGATATTTTTTCATGGTTTTTCATAATGGCAGTTAACAAAAATAATATCTAATTTTTTCCTTTAAAATAATACAAGGAAATAAGAATCAAATACTTTTTAAAGTTTAAAATTTTAATAATCATTTCACTGTAACTTGTATATATAATATAATTCATGTTTATTGCATATGATGTACCGTATTTTACATATTTTATATGAACATTATACATTTCATATTTATTTTTCTCAGGAGCCTTATTTGGAAAATTGGAAGGAGAAGATACTTTTACATTCCCATTTTCATCAGAACCTTCAGCTCATACATTTGGAGATGGAAAAGATGATTTTAGTTTTTCATTTTCATTTGAACAGGATCAACACTCATCACGTCCTTCCTCTTCAAACAGTTTTCCATCTTCACAAAATTCAAAACAGTTTACTTTTTTTTGAACTCATGATTTTGCTACCCAAGGATTTATAGTATAATTTTATATCCTTACTAAAAAATATAAATATTGCTTTTTTCTTCCCCTTTCAGTTGATATAGTAATACATTACTGTTGTTTTGTGAGATTATACTGATTTGAATTTGGAAAAAAGTCTTTGTCATTAAATTTTATATCTATGGTATTAGTTAATTATTTCTTGTTCCATGGCTCTAATTAAGACTAGAATTACATTCACTTTAGCAGATATTAGTGATAAGTATTGAGCCTGATTGGACCCATCACACTATGGTGCTTCATTTTGTGCTTTGGAAGTAGCATAATTCTTTCAAGGCCACTGTGGTATTGCTTAGTGCATCCCTGCACAGTGTTTATAAGTGTTGTAAAGTACTTAGGTACTAGTAAGGTAGGGGCATTTCTGCTTCTAAGTGCTGTCAAGTGGTACCCCAGCATTATTCAAAAATGAAAGTGCCTCCAAATAATCTAACTTGTTACCAGGAAGTGGTTTAAGCACTACTGAGAAAAGAGCTTATGTAATTTTTTGGTAGAGAAAATGAAACAAGGAAGAATAATTACTTTAATATTTTTATATTCAATAGAATTAAATGAAACATATTTTAGTATAATTGGTACAAATTCAGGAAATTATATTATTGTGCCATTAGTGATATTGTTAACATACTAATTATATTCTATGTGGAGGCTCTATAAAAACTGTATTTCTTGTTTTAATTTACTAAGCACTGGTTATTCTTTATGTTTTATATACATAATTTATAAATATGATTATGTCTAGTTTAAGTTAAAATACTTGAGACCATCAGTTTTTATAAACATAATATGTCATTAACATCTTTGGTTTATGTGTAATTCTTTCAGAAATTTCCTACTGTAAGACA
>JAQQSV010020911.1:0-10894 GCA_028646515.1 Pseudochirops corinnae
TATGTGAGAGCTGCGATATGTTGCTGCTGCTACGCCACCATCTTGGCTCTGCCCCCCTACAAAGAACAAACTTAACCCCTATGAAGAGATATGAGAAAACTTTTCCTCCAACTTCCTTGGAGGAAGTAGGGAGAGTGTGTCCACAAGCAAAGAACCTTACATATAATGTCAGATTTTTCACTGCATTGATTGGTGATTGGTTATGCCCATTTTTTCCCTCCTTTTCATTTTTTTTTAAAGTACTCAAAAAATTACTCTAAGGGACAGCTTTCTAAAAGGGTAGAGGGGAAGGGCTGGGAGGAGGGAATTTAGGCTATATAAAACCAAAAAGCCTTAATAAACTATATTTTTACAAAATACTATGTAGATGCAAGCTTTTGTGGCTGTTGCCTCTTTCCTACTTGTCTCTTGTACCCTTTCTCATTCCTTGAATGCTTCCTCCCCACCCCCCAACCCAATTCTTTTTTCCTTTACTTCTCTTCTCCTCCCTTTCTCTTCTTAGCTGAGGCAAGCATAAATCCTTTAGGCTTTGCCATCCCGTACTGTGCCAAAAACCATCCCAATTTCCATAGCAAATGTAGCTCTACTTCACCTCGGTCAAGGTCAGTCACAAAATAATTAGATGTGTGGAGTCAAGTCACAGTGAAAGAGTTGAGAAACAGAAGACTAGACAGAAGAAAGAACAAGGTCAAAATATATAGGTAGGAAATCATAGGTTTAGAGCTGAAAGAGACCTCAGAGCCCATCAAGGCCAACTCCATCATTTCAGAGGGTAGTAAACAGGGAAGAAAAAATAAGAGATATTAAGTGACTAGTCTAGGAACACATAGCTAGAAAGTGGCTAAGGTCTTTGTGACTGCAATCCAGACATCCTATGCTAGTTCCATCTCTGAGTAATTTCTAAGAGGTCAATACAAATTGTTGAAGGGGGCAAGGGGTGTTTCAAAGAGCCTGGTTTGCAAGGTGCCTGTACAGTTATAGGGTCTGTTAACAAACATTCATCAAGTACTTTCTATGTATCAAGCACTACACTAAGAAAAGAAAAAATACAGTCCCTTTCTTCAAAGAGATCACATTCTAATGGGAGAGACAGATAGCCTACAAAGAACTATATACATACAAGATATATAAATGGTAAGCTAAATATAAGCCCTGGGTTTAAAAGAAAGGTTAGAAAAAGGAGAATTACACAAAAGCTTCTACTATTAAATGATCACAACATCATTTTGTTACCAGAGACATTCAATGATTGGCTTTTCCGGAATAGCTAGTATGGGAAGAGGGCTGTTAATGCTTCCATGATGAGGATTACTGCTAGGTCTTAACTCTTAAAGTCAGTGCCTAAAGCAACTGAAATTGATTCACCAAAATCTGTATACCACCTCCCACTCACACCCCCCACACACACACACACATACACTAACCCATCTAACAGCCTGGGGGAATGGAGAGCCAAATAATTCCCAAAACCACACATCTTCCACCCTAGCCTGAATATCTACTATAGGGGACAGAATATGGGAAGCAAATTCAATTGGTACAATTCAGATAGTCTAGATTAAAATAGACTTCATCACTCCATCACCCCTAATTTCCTCTTACTGGTAGATATTATATGGGGGGTTTGAAGCAACCGAATCATGAAGTGCAATGAACATAGATACTCATGAATCTAAGACTCTGGGGCTGATCTAGCTGAGAAGACCATCCAGGTGAACGCTCTAAGAGACAGTATGACCACAGTATAGTCATGCCAGGAAAGAGAGAAGCCTATCTCTAATTCCCAAGGACCTTTACTGACCTGTGACCCTGCTCCCTCACCTTTTCCCCAAGGCTTCCTTCTGCCTACCAGCCCCTTGGAGGCATAGGGTGGTGAAGGATTGAAAAGTACAGGGATGTTCATCTTTAAACTACTGCAGGGAGTAAATGTGTCCCTGAACCACCTGAAGCAAAGTACCAACCTGCCCCACCCTAGTTATGACCCTGTACCAGCCTCCCCACTCTACGATAATTATACAGGGAAAAGAGACTCAAGCCCAAGTAAAGCAATAACACCACTGCTAGCTTGAGCATCCTTCAAACTAGCTTTTTTCTTTATCAGTATGATATCCATTGCCTCTCAGCACACCAAGCCTTTTTCTTTACTAAATAAAAACTAATTTCTACCTCCTGCACCATTCATGTTCCAGGCATATGCCTAATCTTGGATACCCCTAAATGCCCCTGAAAAAGTGCCAGCATTGCCCATCACTGAGAACAGCACCCTGAACTCTAAGGAGGGTTTTCCAATAGAATAGAGGCATCAAACACATGGCCTATGGGCCAGTATGAGGCCCCTAACACTCGAGTGTGGGCCAAATCAGTTAAAATATAACTGGGAAATGTTTAACAAAATATATAAATATAATAAAAACATGGCATTGCATTTCAAAATAATGTTCATACGCAGCCTATAGGAATCCTTCCATATATTTTAATGGCCCTTATGTCTATTTGAGTTTGACAACATTGTTTTAGAGAAATATGGTGTTCCATAGATGTCCAAGAAATAAAATGAAAAGTTTAGTGAATTTCTGTGATGTAAGTAATCCAGCTTTCACTAAAGTCCTACTCCAAAGCCTCAGCAGATGAGCCTGATTTCTAGACTAGGCCAACAGACTATAAGCTCTAGAAGGTTCTTCCAAGATGAAATGCCCTCAAGAATGGGATCAATGATACTGTAAATTCATGTGGCTCATCTGAGGACTAGCCCAAGTTCCGAGGAGTTCATCACTAGATTGGCTGCAGGGAAACTATTACATATTTGTGCATGTACATATATCTATACACATATTTGTGTATAGATAATGTAGAAAATATGCACACATATTTTTTTTAATTTATATTACTTAGAGAGACCATCTACCAAGGTACAAAAGAGCTGTTATAAATGTATCATTGGACAGAGAACCTTAGAAGTTTCACATATAAATCATCTAGCAATAAAAATAAGAAGACAATAATCTCAAGGTTGTCACAAAGCTCATTTCTTCTGCATTTCAAAGCATTTTCTCATTCTTTTTTTTTAAAAAGAAGTCTATAAAAATCCACACACAATACTCATATTCCCTTGACAGATCAACTATAGATTTTTTTCTAAACTTTGGGGATAGTGGGGTGGGGTAGGGTAGTGGAGCATGATCTGGTATTCATTTCAGGAGGCTGAACTTCATGTTCTACTTCGGAAAGCAGCACATGAGAGAGTCATTGTTTAACATTATTACTTTCAGGCCACAAAAATGTCTATAAAAGAAACCTTATGGGTAGTTTATATGTATCAATTGTGTCAAAACCCAGAAAGCTCTGAAACATCAGAAGGTAGAATTGGGCTTTATCACTGTAAGTCTAGCAGAGAAAGCAGATATCTACCTAAAAAGGTAAGGGTTCAACTTGCCTAAATAGGAATCTGGGCAAGGGGACAGCAACTGGAAATAATTCAGGCAAAACCTGTAAGAGAGAAAACACTAGATAAGAATAATATTGTTACTGTTATAATGTTGCTTAGTGATCCAAATTACTGCCTTCACCTTCCTCCAAGCTGCTATGTGCCATGTCCCTGAGGAGAGGTGTTTGTGCATCTAAAGTCACTGCTAGTTGGTAAACTGATCAACAGAAATCTCAATAATGTGCTAACCAATAAAAAAAAAAAATCAATAAAAAATTTTGGGGTCTTTTGGTTCATTTTTTTAAAATAGCTTTCTAGGAGGATAGATGTAGAGATGGAAGGGACCTCAAAGGTCATCTAGCAAAGATGCTGCCTTTGTTTTCTGACTTAGGGGGAGTCAACGATGACCAGTATTTCAAGTGAAGTGGAAAGACTGGTTTGTAAAAGAAAAATCTGGAGAGAGAAAAGGGTCCAACTATACAACTACAAAAATTCTATCTGCTGTGCAGTATGTTTTGTGAATGCATGTTCCCCTCTTATACTTTCAAGAAAAATGCCTTATTCTTGAAGACTTTGAAGGGCATGGCTAGGTGGTACAGCAGATGGAGCTCTGGAGTCAAGAAGATTCAATTTCAAAATTGCGTTGAACACTAGTTGTGTGATGCTGGGCAAGTCACTTAAGCTCTGTGTTTATTTTCTCATCTGTAAAATGGGTATAACAACAGCACCTACCTCTCAGTGTTGCGTGGATCAAATAAGATAACAATTGTAAGGCAATGAGCACTGTGTCTGGTGCCTAGTAAGTGCTATATAAATTAGCTATTATTAGAGATGAGAAAGGCCAGTGATTATCAAAATCTTCTCACTTGTCTTTTTTCAACAGTAACAATCTGAAATTTCATCCAAGCATTTCGTTTCCACCCATTTTGCAGCAACCTCAAAATCAGTCCTTCAATCTTCTAAACTCTCCTGCCTCCATCATGAACCTTCCCTAGGCTGGTCTGGCCACTCTTGCCATTTTGATCTCCTTCATCACTTCCTCATGCAAACGCTGGGGATGGTGACATTAGAGCCCAAATGTGCTGGCTTCTCTGTCATTGAGGAGAAAAGAATGTGCTTTAGAAATATCTTGAGAAATCTTTTCCATTTTTCATCTGTTCACTATTATTGTTTATATTGTCATTATTAAAACAATGACTTACTAAATCTAGGAACTTGTTCAAAGTTTCTTTGTCTACACATCCTTTATATCCAAATTGGTGTTGCCATAGAAGCCTAGTTTCCAGAGGCCAGTAACTATAACAAAAGCTGATATTTAAGGCATTAAGGTTTGCAGAACATTTTACATATATTACCTCATTTGAGCCTCACAATAGCTCACAAGTAAGTTCATATTTGTAAGTTATTTGTTAAGAGATATTATTATCTCCACTTTACAGATGATGAAACTGAGAATCAGGGAGGCTAAGTGACCTCACAGACACACAGTTATTAAATGTCAGAGATAGTATTTGACCCCAAATCTTCCTGCTCCCAAGTCCATTATCACTCTATCAGGCACTCCCTCTATCTTTCCCTCCCTCCCTTCCTCCCTCTTCTTTTCCTCTGTCTCCATGGAATTTTTGTTTTGTCTATTTTTTTTTTTTGGCAAATATTTAGCTATACCACAGGTTAAATCCATTTCTACTGTCTTCTCTGCATATCTAACCACAAAATTCTTTTTGTATGGCAGGTAAGAGCAGGCTACGAGATATGACTAATGAGGAACTTTGAAAAAGAACAGAAGGAAAATATGTGGTTAGGGAAATATATGACAGAAAGAGAAGATGGGTTGGTTATGTGGCAAGGATGAGGAAAGAATGGTGAAGAGCCAGTGTTCCATCGGTATCCTCACAATTTCTAAGGAAATTAAGAAAGGGTATTATCATATTGTGTGGATTCCTGTGATGAACATATGGAAAGATGTAGATAACAGTCTCACAATACAGATAAGTCTGGATCTGCAATGTGGGAGGGAAAGGACCAAATCAATGAAATCATGGATCCATTTGACTATATTAAAAAGCTTCTCTCTAAAACGACAAAGTCCTATTTTTTTAATATCAACGTTCTTTCTGTGATGTTCTAATGCTGTCAGCCACGGAACAGTACAGTCACTTAAGAAATGAAACTGAGGGTAACACAACGGGAAAGGAAGAATGATTCCACACTTTATGTCTGGGATTTAGAGGGCAGTAGAACTAGACTAACTAGACTGACTAAGGAAGAAGAAGAGTCTTGCTAGCCACATAGGGTCTGGAAAATGGTAACTCATTCATACAGGCAGAAGGCACCCAATCCTTTTCATTCTTACTTTGAAATGTTTTTGAATCCATTCCTGCCTTTCCAATCTCACTGGTACCACCTTACGCCTGGATTACTGCAATAGTCTCTGCCTGTCACCTTTCCAACCCAGCCCACATATGACCTCTAATTAGTTTTCTTAAAATACTGCTTTCAACACATCACTTACCTACTCAAAAAAGCTTCAGAGGATCCTCAGTGCCTAATGGATAGTGTCTAGTCTTCTTAGCCCAGTATTCAAAACCTTCCACTATCTGACACCAACCTACCTTCCAGTTTCATTGTCGAGTACATCCCTGAAGGAACTCTCTACTCCAGTCAGACTGATTACTCATTGTTCCCAAAAGAAGCCTTCTTTTTCTCTTTCTGGATGTCTTTGTTTATGCTTGGAATTCCCTCCTCTCTTCTCTTTACTCACCTAAATTTTGAGTTCAAGTTGCCTTTCCTCACCATCTCCCACTCAGAGTGATTTTTCCCACGTTGAAACCCTCTGGTAGTTATTATCTATACTGCTTATGTGTCAGTGAATCACCTCTTTGTATAAAGTCTTTGGATTGCCTTCCTATCACTGTTTGGTATCACTGTTATTTGTTTTTTCATGTTTATTTTCTATCACGTTAACTAGTCTAAGTTACAGGAGGGCAGGAATGTTTGCACAAGACTTCTTTGTAGCAACATTATCTCTAGTATAATGTATTGCACATAAAAGATGCTCCAAAAATGACTGCTAATTGACTGACCAGGCTGTTAAACTGATGAACAGTTTAGATGGAAAAATCACAGATAGTAATCCCATCACCACCTTCAAGGAAAACACCGTAGAATATTGGAAAGAGCATTGGATTTGGAAGATGGGAGCCTAAGTCCAAATTCTGACTATTCTACTCATGGTCTTAGGCAAGCCATTTCTGGCTTTCAGCTTCCCAATCTGTAAAATAAAGGGGTTGGACTTGATGCCCTCCATATCCAAATCCTGATAAGCTCAGTAACAACACTAACCATTCAGCCATAACTTTTGGGAACCAACAATACAGTTGGGACTGATCTGATTCATTTCCCTACAAGCAGAAGGAATTTGAAAATCTTGGGAAAGTAGCAGTGCCTAGTGGATATGGCTGTAGAGAGAAAATGACTCATTTTCTCTCTCATTAGTGAGAGATTTACTTCTAGTGAAGCAGCTTAATAACCTGCTTTTCCATCCTTCTCTCAACTTGGCTCTTATGTCTCTCCCTTACTTAGAAGCCATTGATCCTCATTCTCCATTTCACAAGGGTATATTTGGTTTTTAATTTCCTTTCCCTTTGTATCCTCTGAGATCACATTCAATGGCAAGAAACAGCAAAACAACCCCAAAAACAGCTCTTAAGAAAACATCACTCTTTTACCTAGTCCCACATCTATGGAATCATAATTAGACCTAGATGAGGCCTTAGAATTCATCATGTCCAGTCCCCTAATTTGAGGAAACTAAAGCCCAGAGGGAAGAAGTGATTTGCCCAATTATCACATAGGTTATAAAGGACAAAGTCCAGGCTCCCCCTCAGGTGCTGACTTCAGATGCCAAGTTCTTTCCTCTATACTTCACTTTCTCTTTCTTTGTTTTCTTAAACACCCTGTGAGGGGAAGTCCAGTACAGAGGAGAGAACACTGGCCAGGGAATTTGAGGACTTATATAGCACTACCTAGAAAATGAAGGAGATGGAGACTCAATGATCTGTAACTTCCCTTTCTTCTCTAATATTTGGCGAACAGAATTATCTACAGCTCAGGTTTCTTCATGTGTGAAAAATGAAAGGGTTGGACCCTCACAGGGCCACAGAATCGCAGAGTTCTAATTTACCTCAGAAGCTACCTGACCTAACCTATTTCTAACCAAGAATCCCCCGTAAGCTATTTCTAGAGAGTGGTCCTCTATTTTCTACTCAAAGACCTTCAGGGAGGGGAAAATCCAACACTTTCTAAGGAAGCCTTTTCTACTTCTGGACAGCCATAATTAAAAGGAAATTTTCCTTTATATCAAGGTGATCTCTAACAGTTCTAACATTCCATGAGTCCATAAAACTAACAAGCCCAAGTGTTGAAGTCAGGGAGCCACAAATGTTGAGGTTTAAGGTTTAGGGGTGCTCAAGACCCCAAAATGCCAACATGCGGCGTTCTGCCAAATATATCCCACTCAAGTCTTCTCTCAGCCAAAGTAAAGCAAAGTTTATTAAAGGTTCACTGTAATGGGTAGACTCTTAAGGAACCTCCGTATTTGTGACACTTGCATTGGACAAGCAGACCAAAATCATCTGACACAGAGTAAGTCTGTGCTAGATAATTTCCAGTTCTCATGTAAGCAAAATGGAGCTTGTATACAGAAAGGTTGTGGGAAGAATCTAGGGGTGGTCTAGAGGAGGAGTTTGGGGAGGGTCTTCAGGAGGAGTCAAATGAGGTCAGACTCCAATAAGGAGATTAAGAGTGGGAAATGGCTGGAGGCTACCTGGAGATGACAGACAATGGAGGGCTAGGCTAGTTTAAGGGCAACAGATTTGGGCATAGATATTTTGGGAGGATCAAGGGTGGGGGATAGCTGGACAATGGAGGGCTAGGCTAGTAACAAGGATTTGGGTCTAAAAGAAAGGCTTATGGCCTCAGCAAATGCCTCAAGGGGGAAGATCCAAGGAGAGCTCAAGGGGGTTCCCAGAGCCTGTACCTCATCACAAGGATGGCCCAATAATTCTAAGGAGATTCCCCCAAACTCTCTGGATAGACCACTGTCCATTTTTCTATCATTCTCCCTCTACCCAGAAAAGTTAAAATTAACTCACAAGCCACCAGAAAAATATTGATTACTTTTTGGAGTAGCCTCAAGTTGAATAGTTCCATCTAATCCTTTCATCTCAAACTGTGTCTTGATATAAAGAAGAAAGAGGACATTCTGGCTGTGTATAGATATTGATTGCAGACCCAAATTATTTTTTCTTAGCTATGTGCCCATGGGGAATTTACTTAACTTCTCTGAACCTCAATTTTCTAATCTGTAAAAGAAAAGGGATAGACTAGATGATTACTAATCTGTTCCAATTTGAAAACTTGCTGACTATAGCTAATTCTTCAAAAGTAAACCCCCCTCTGCTTCCTTCTGAGGCATTCCTCCCTTATAGACTGAAGTTGTTAAATACAAAAATAGTTTAAGACAACTGGGGTAAACATCTAAATAAACTGGCAGGCATGTTCAACATCAAATTAATTTACCTTTATTGGAGCCACCTGACTCCTAATATTTTTTAATTAGTATATTATGAAAATGATGTATTTTTAACTCTTGGAGCTAAGGAGAAGGGAAGGGCCAGGATCATATGAAAATAGACACGTTGTGTAGTAATCCTTGAAAGAAAACAGAAATTTATCTCACCATAATTTTAAAGATGAATGTTTTGGCATGAATTATATGAAGACAATTGGGAAAAATAATGGGAAAGCAAATTCTTTTTTCTAAAATGTGATCTAACAAGTATAAGCCAGTACAAATAACCATGTTCTAGTAAGACAGGAAACAGGCAACTCTCTAGGAAAGGTGACTGCCTGGAGAGACCAATGCCAAGAGGTGTTTTGTTACTGTTGTTAATGAAAGCTTGAGGAGACCCCTTTCTATCAGAAAAATAACTAACAGCATTCCTTAATGCTGGCCTGTGGGAGGGCCCCCAGCATCTGTTGCTGGTACACTGTTGGATTCCATCAGAGGAGAGCCTCTAGTGCCAATTTGTGCCATATTTCTCCACAGTGAACCAAATCCTCCCAGTGTCTGAGCAGCAGGATAAGCTCTTCAAGATTGCAGTACCCATCAGCTGGGGAATGACTGAATAAATTATGTCGGTTGAAAGTAATGGAATATTTCTGTGCTATAAGAAATGATGAAAAGAATGGCTTCAGAGAAACCTGGAAAAGATTCGTATGAACTGATACCGAATGAAATGAGCAGAACCAGGACAACAATTTCTAAAACAGCAACATGTTGTAGAGAAAAATAATTTTGAAAGACTTAAGAATTTTACTCAATGTAATGACTATACATTATTCCAGAGAAGTGAGAATGAAGAATGTTAACCACCTCTTAACAGAGAGATGATGGACTTAAGATACAGAATAAGACACATCTTCAGACACAGTTAATTTAGGAACTCATCTTGCTTGACTATGCAAATTTTTACAAGGGCTTTTTTGTTTCTGTTTTTTTGATTTGGCAATGTTATGGTCAAGAAATAGTTAAGTAATACTCTATGGAATTAGTAATCAGCCTAGTGAAACTCTATGAACCTGGGAAGCCTCCCTAGAGTAGTTTATCTTTTCCTTGCTCAGTCATCATGCCCTGTGCCCCTCCGCTTACCTTGCAGGTCCCCTCTGCTCACCCCTCCACTTTCCTTAATAACCCCTTGTTTGTATCTATATGACAACCTGCTTAGTAACAAATTGTGTTGGCTAGATACTAAACCTAATGAAATGTATAAAACGTTCTCCACCCCCGAACTCGAGGCTGCTCCCCCTTTAATTGGCATGAAGTAGCCCCAGCTGGTAAATTAAAGCTCCTTAAAACTTTTTAATTCGGACTCTGTGGTCACTTTGTTTAGACTCGTCAAATCGAACCATTTCAGCAAGAAGGTTGGAAGAAAAGGGGGTTTGAGTACAGAAGTGTGTGGGTGAGAAACCTCACTTACCCAAATCGAAGGAATGTAGAAGAGAACTTCAAGCAGACAGGAGTTTTATTCTCTAAAAAAAAAATACATACCCTGGGGCGGGGAGAGACCTCTCCCCACCACACGTCCCAAGAAGAAGAGAGAGGGAGAGAGAGAGCACCCCTCCAGGTGCCCTTTTTAAAACCCTGAGAGTTATAAAAAGTCATAAAAAGTACATTCTTTTAAGTTCTATTGGAAGAGAGAGAGGGTATGGATTCCACGCAGGTAAAGTCAGAGGGTCTCTGACTTCTCATTGGAGGAGGGGCGGAGTCCCGTTTCGACACGAATTTAAACAAAGAAAGATTTCCCCCACCTGTCCCACTCACCTTTTGCTTATGCAAAAGGTATGGGCGCACAGTCTTTATGTAGACAAGCAACTCTGGTGGGATTCCTGTCCCCACCCCGAGCCCAC
>JAQQSV010020912.1:0-10894 GCA_028646515.1 Pseudochirops corinnae
GTAGGTCTATCTCATCCAAAAATCTTTAGGGAATCCTATTGAATCTAGGATGAAACTTAGAACAATTTTATTATATCATTTATCATAGTAAAACATAATTAATTAATTAATCAACAAAACTAAATGAACAAATTATAATCTCTAAATAAATTAATAAATAATAAATTAATACTAAATCAATCAATCAATTATAATAAAACATAATAAATATTATTATAATAAAACATAATAAAATGAAACATAGAACAATAAAATTCTATTTCCTGTAAGGTTATATTTCCACACTTGGATATAAGCTCCTTGAAGGCAAGAATCAATTTTGTGGTTTTTTTTCTTAGTATCCCTAGCATCTAGTAAATTAATTGGGTGGTTCCTTCCAGAACTTCAATTTTAAGGAGGAGACCTAGTTCAGCCATGTCTTCATTTCTCTCCAAGCCACACTGCTAATTATTTCCACAGTACTTTCTCTACCATGTCCCCTCACCAGGTACCTTATCTCCTCCCCTCTATTTCTTTTTACTTCCCTTTTATATTTTGTCTTCCTACCTTAGAAGGTAAGCTCCCTGAGGCCAGGAACTGCCTTTCTGCATGAATTTGTGTTCCCAGCAATAAGTACCATTCGGGGCACATAGTAAGCACTTAACAAATGATTGTAGATTGACTTAGTGCCGGGTGCATAATTGGTACTTTATAAGGGTCAAATCACTCTCAAAGGTTCCTTTTTTTCTTTTGAAAACTCTTACAAACTGAAAGTGAATCTCAGACTAATTTTCTATTTTGACCTTTGGGGTTAAACTCTGTCATGCTCTTTGGATTTTCAAATTTTGGCATGCTCTGCCTCTGGACCAAACTGAAAGTTAGTTTGTCTATATAGCACAGGCATTTCCTGTCCAAGAGGAACTGGTGCTAAGTCTGGCCAGCAAAGAAAAAAAAATGGTTGTTGAAAATTTTCCAATCCATTTTGCAGGGCCAGAAAGTCTGAATGGTCTTCTGAGCTCCATCTTGGCCCCTGGAATTTTCAGTGCCTAGCAACAGGAAAGGGAATCTAATAGTGGTTACCCATTATGTATATTAGAAGAGATGAGTGATAAGATGAAGATACCATTTCATCTGCACTGCCTGCTTGCTTAGAGACACTATTTTCTGGAAGAATTGAATTCTAACTGATATTCTCAAGGACTTTGGAGGGTAAGCTGGGAAAGCTGGAAAGTTCTGAATATGATCTTCAACACCTGGAGAAAACCATCAAAGGAGATTTTCCAAGATCTTAGGGAGCATTTGCAGGAAAAGGGAAATTTCTGAAGAGTCTATTTGGATTGCGTGCTATTGGGTATGATACACAATCCTACTGATTCTCTCTGTCTCTTCCCTTAATGACAGTTGGAATAATTTGACTCATCAAATTCAGTTCAATTGTTTGTAGTGCCTCATTATTAGAGGCGATGCTGGGTCCTAGAAAGCTAGAGTCCATGTTACATAAAAACAGAAAACATGGTTATGGGGTTGACTCAGACATCTGCTATACTTAGGAAAGAACCTGGATTATATAAAGAAGAGTTGAAGAATATGGAGAAACGGTCTGGAGAAACATTTGTTGGGAGGTCAGACACCTGAGTGCTGTTCGGAAATGCTTGAAGAGTTGATGGGCATAAGAAAGTGTAACCTTGCTTTGTGTGTCCTCAGAGGACCGATCCAGAAGCACTGGGTATAAGTAAAAAAAGAGCTAATGTAGCTTTGACTTAGAGGAAAAGCTGCCTTACAATTAGAAGTGTCCCAGGATGGGATGATCTGCCTCAGAAGTGGTATGTTGACTCTCACTGGAAGTCTTCGCATAAGGATCTGTTGAGTGTGTGATTGTAGGGAGTTTGTGTCTTCCCATATGGACTGGATTCGATGATCACTAAGATGCCTTCCATTCTTGGATTCTGTAATTCAGCAATGTAATGTGACACAGGAAAAGAAAAAAAAGCAACACTCTAAGATTGGCTGATGGAAAAAAAATAAAACATATTGGCACAAATCTGATGAATAAAAGAATATGACTCAGGGATTCACAGACCACAGGAACAAGGAGTCCCGAACCAGACTGTGCATTCCCAAAAGAAAGGGACTATTGGATTTTATCTATGTATTCCCAGTGCTTGACACCTAGTAGGTGCCTAGTAATAATTTTTTGAATTAAAACAAGTGGATTAGATATTTATTTAAATGAGCTCATTTTATACTGATGTAGATAATTGTGCAACGATCATAAAAGTTGCTTAGATTTTTCTGTTTTTCATTTTCTTCTAATAATAGGACCACACACTTAAAGCTGCATGACACCTCAGAAATCTGTCTGAAAACTTCATTGCATATATAAAGAAATAAGGCTCAGGAATCCTTAATGGCTTGACCATAGGCAACACAGGCAATAAATATCAGGACAGGAGTAGAACTCAATCCTTTGACTTCAGAGTCAGTGGCCTTTCCATCACACCAAACTCTTTTTATTTGCTGAATGGGATAAACCTTCTAAAATGCATCTAATGTTTTGGGTTCAAGTTATCCCTGGTCCAAACATCTGGTCAGGCTGATAATATGAGTGAGAAGTAATTGCACTAACGATTATGACTTTTTCCTTGGTGATTAACTCAAATTAAATCAAGGAATGCTTCTATAAGTTTATGGAGCAGTTTTATTGTCTTCCTTTATTACATAATAAGAAGCATTTCTCCACAAGGGAAAAAAGGAGTAAATCTTTTTTTTTTTTCTTCAGCAGCAGCAGGGATGAAATGATGAAAGAGCTGTTAAAGTCAATACAAAAAGAAAAGCTTGATGTTTCCCATTCCATTGCTTTGGGGCAACCAAATGGATCTGATTTGATGGTGGTGGTTGGAACATAATTGCCATGCTGGAAAGCAGAGCTCTGGCTAAAGTGTTTAATTTAGCAACAAATGGATGTTAAGGATCACCCAGTGCCCTGCATCACTACACTATGTGGCATTCATTGGCTCCTTACTTGGGATACATGTAAATGTATGATCATCAGATATCTAAGATGAAGAGTTATTGCTTAGAAAGGAAGACATCTCTCATGCATCTCCAGCTTGGACTTCTGAGAGTTTCTTCTGCCCACTTGTCAGGTAATATTACAATCTGAAGCATGAAGATACAGACATGGCAGCTCCTAAGAATGCAAACCATGTAAGATGCAAAGATCCTTGAGGGTGGGAGGTGACCTCGGGTTTCCATTTAAGTTCTGCCCATATACATTTTTTAGTGGATAAGATGAGGCTTTATCTGACTAGCAATGACAGAGATATCCACTGTGCTGAATAGTCAAAGGTGACCCATAAATGTTACTTAGTGCTTTTTAAAAAGTATTTCTCCTAATTTCAATTTTACTCAAGTCATGTCAGAGGAAATTACATAATTATGGGCATGTCTATGTTAATACAGAAGTGAACAGGCAAATCACAGGAGTAATGAAAAAGAAGACATGGAGGAAATAGGATATGAATTATATGGAGAAAAGAAGGCAATTCAGCAAATCAAGAGAAGAGGGGAGAGGGGAGAGAATCTATTTCATCTGTAACAGGTGACATTTCACAGTCACTGAGACACTGGCATATCATAGATAATCCGTAGGATTGAGAGCTGGAGGGGTAAAGCACCTCAAGATCATACATAGAAGATTTAACTGAAATAACTGGAAACGTTCATCCTGCAGAAGTAAAGATGGGGTGGGAGGATGCTGTCTGTCAGGGGCTTAGATTCCTGCTAGGAGGAAGGTTTACTCTGCTTGGCTGAAGCAAATAGATCTAAGACCTGTTGTTTGCAAATTGCAATTTGCAAACTGGCACATTGCAACTTGATGGAAGATCATGAGAGTTACACTAATGAGCTGCCTTAAGAAGTATTGGGTTTCTCTTCACTGGAAGTTTTCACCCAGCTGATGACCATTTGCCTGATATGTTGCAGAGAGTTTTTTGTGTTTGTGTGTGTGTGTGTGTGTGATTAGGGGCCTCTAAGGCTCCTTCAAACTAAGATTCTTTTTTTGTGATGAGAAAGAAAAATCTCCCCCCAAAATTGGCACTGTCCCAAAGTGAATGAGTGGGCTTGAGAGTTGGTGAATTCCCCCTCACTTAAAGTCTTCAAGCAAAGGCTGAATGACCACATATTGGGGATGGAGTAGTCAGGTTTCTCATTAAGATAAAAGCTGAACGAGAAGAACAATTAATTCCCTTGCAAATCAGAGCTTCCTCTGAATCTCCTTCATTTCTTTACTGAGGGTGATTTCATTTAGAAAGCAAATTCATTGATTCTGGTGGGGGGGATCCAGAGTGAGATGAGAACATGGGGAAAATTATAGTCTCCTCTTACTGGCACTTAGACCATGGGATACGAGATTGAGGAACTTGGGTGTAGCCAGATGTTGGAGGGCTTTGAAAGGCAAAGTCTTAAATTAGCAGCTACCAACCAAAGACACATCTTTAAACTTCAATTTCATCATCCCTAAAATGGAAATATAATGTATACTTCACAGAAAGCTGATGTGGTATAGTGAAAGTAGAGCCAGCTTCAAAGGCAAAGAGACTTGTGTTCAAGTCTGTCCCATGAGGCAATACCACACAACTTCTCAACATTCTGTCAAATCTACACTCATACAAGTGTAAGAGAAAGTGCCCATGAACATTGGCAGAGAGAATTTCCTCATCAGGGAGTTCCTAATATCAGTGAAATCACAGACCTTGTTCTTAACCTCCCTACTTCAGTGGATTGCATGAGATTCAAGGGAGATGATGTTACAAAACATATTTTGTAAATGTTAAAAAGCATTAGCAAAATGTCAGTAGTTTTGTTGATTTCATCTTTGAAGAAAACGATACAGTTATAGACACCATCTCTTAACACTACTAGTTATAACTGAAAAGGATTTGTAAGTATTGTTTTCCTCCGGTAGAATGTAAACTCTCTGAGGGCAGGGACGGATTTTATCTCAGCATTCCCAACAGCCAGTACAGTCAGTCCCTGGCCCACAGTAGGTGTTTAATCAATGCTTATTGAATGATTGTAATTTGGATGCAGAGATAGGGTGAAGGATCATACCTGATTCGAAGAACAGCGCCCCAGTGACTGGGGCATGGATTATGTCTTTCCTTTAAAGGTCTATGTTTCTCATCTGCCACCTTGTTACAGATAGGTGGTGGACGTAGGGCACAGACTGATACCTATATTTCTGGACATGGTGACTGTGGGAATTTGTTTCGTGTGAATATGGACATTTGGAAATGATATACGTATTCAAGCAAAGGTTTTGTGTTTTGTTTTTTTTTTTCCTTTTCTTTTCCTCTTTTTTCTTCCCTACTGGGGAGGGAAGTAGGCAGGAGAGAAAGTTGTTTCTTGGGGAACAAAAAACATTTAACCCTCTTTTTTTAATCATCCCCTCACCTTTTACTTTTCTAGCGCCTATTTCCAGAAACCCATTCCCAAGACGGGAGTGTTGACTTCTCTGATAATATCAACAATTAAGCTTCTATCAGAGTTTCAAGTGAGAGGCCAGATTTTCTCTCTCTTCACTGTGCAGCCTCAAGTCCATGAAATAGGATGAGAGATAAGGCCAATAGTGCAGGACAGTATGGAGCTTCTGGAAGTAATTGAACTGTTCAAATATGTGGATGCCCTCAATCACAAGAAAGAGTATCTGTGCCATCCACATATAGTAGGTGCCTAATACAGGTTTGCTGAATCAATCGGAAGTCCCAGCCACCCTGTGCCTCCTTTGTCTTCTCCATAAGATAAGGGCACCAGACCAAGTGATCTCCAAGATCCCTTCCAGGCCTTGAAGAAGGACTGTGAGCCAGAAATAACATTCATTAACAAAGGCTTGGAGAGCTTTACAAACACAGAAGTCCTCCTCACAACAATTATCCTATAGTACTTGACTGGCAAACAGCTTTCATACACATTTCAACTTTGAACTTGGCAGCAGCCCTCAGGGCTAATGAAAGAGGCTTTTTCTTGGTTGGGCCTAGGGAAGGAGAGAGCTTGGGGAAGCCCTATATAGGGGCTTTTCAAAGGTCATTGGAGTGGAGCTTCCTCTGAATCTTCTTCATTTCTTTACTGAGGGTGATTTCATTTAGAAAGCAAATTAAATAATCAGAAGAGGAGAAAACAAGGTGTCCCCAGTCTTGCATAATTCCAAGCCTTAACAGCTTAAAACTGCGCTAAAGAGTTTTGGAAAACCAATCCCATTTTAGAAAAATAAGACCAGTGAAATTGCCTAAATCTCCCCCTATGTTATGGTTCTCTTTTATTTGCTGTATCATAAGGCACCTAAGTGGTACAATGGAGAAAATATTGGACTTGGACTTGAGAAGATCCGAGTTCAGATCCTGCCTCTCACATTTATTAGCTGTGAGACCTTCCCTAGACAAATCACAAAACTCCTTTCTTCCAGTTTCTTAATCTATAAGATGGGAGTAACTGAACCTGTAATTATTCCCTCACAGAACTGTTGGGGGGATCAAATGGGATAATATAAATTAAATATTTTGCAAAAACTTAAAAGCAATAAATATAACAATGCTGGGGTGGCTAGGTGGTGCAGTGGACAGTGTTGAGCCTGCAGTCAGGAAGATCTGCGTTCAAATCCAGCCTCAGCCACTTACTAGCTGTGTGACCCTGAACAAGTCACTTAACCCTGTTTGTCTCAGGTTCCTCACTTGTAAAATGAACAGGAGAAGGAAATGGAAAACCACTCCAGTAATTTTGCCAAGAAAACCTCAAAAGGAGAAACACAGAGTCAGACATGACTGAAAAGGACTAACAAATACCAGTGCTAGGTAATTATTACCATAAAAACTCACCTATGTATTAAACTTGGTATCTTCCATTAATTATAAATGCATTCCCCACAGTGTCTGAGGATGGGTTTGACAGGTCAGAACTTTGCACCAAATTTCAAAATTTGAGATTTAATAAAAATAAATATCATCTTAAGCTTGTGTTCATAAATATGAAGAGAGGGGAGAGGACAACTAGGAAGCATTTTCTCAAACCAAGGTGTAAGGGTCCTAGTGAGCTGTGGCTTCCTATGGTGCAGCCAGGTAACAGAGAAGTCAAAATGGTCGTTCAAATCTAAACAACTATGATAGGCACATTATATAGAACCGGGGATGTAATGTCCCTTCGCTATTACAACTTGCTTCACCAGGCCACATCTACAGTGCTATGTTCAGAATTCTATTTAAGAATGACGTTGAGAAACTGGAGAATGTCTTCAGGAGGAAAATCAAGATAGCAAAGAGCCAAGAGGTCATGCCATATGAGGATCTATTGAAGGAATGGGGCTGAAATACTAAGGGTCTTCCAATATTTGGAGATACATGGCATTTGTAAGAAGGTGGAACAGACTTAATACACCTCTTTTTCTTTGCTCCAGAGGGGAGAAGGGAAGGAAATACACACTTTAAAACACCTACTATGTACCAGGAGCTGTGATACATGCTTTAGAAATATTATCTTATTTCCATTATCTCATATTATCTCAAAACTTGTTGCAATAAGGGTAAGGTGACTAGAAGCAAATTTAGGCTTGAGCTGAAAGATTCACCAAGGATCATTGATGGGTCAAAGTGGGTGGATCATCTTCAAGTTAAAACTGGATGACAGCTTGTAAGGTGCCCTGTAGAGAAGAATCCCATGTAGGTCTTGGATGTTGTACTAAATATTGATGTGGACTTCTATTACTCAGAGGCTGGGATTCTATTTTTTTAATACAATTTCCATTCCTTTAGGGTAATCCTGTCTTCTAAAATAGGTTACCCAGAAGCATAGCCCACCACCCTGTCATTCCTTGTTTACATCTTTCCAAAATTTTATTGGATGAGCTGCTAAGAAAGTGGTTACCGGTAGGGAACACTGGACCAGCCACCAAGCAGCAGGACATGTAAGATATTGTTCTGGACTTGGAGGAAGACAGTTTTAAGGGTTCATCACCCATCTCAGATGTTTATTAGCTGTGTGATCTTAGGAAAGTCACTCTCTAGACCTCAACTTGTCATATGCAAAATGAGTTGGTTCAACTTATAATACCTGCCTCGCAGAATAGCTGGAAAGAAAACACCATGTGAATGAGAGATGTGAGCTCTTGTTATAGCTTTGGGAAGGGAAGCAGCTGGGGGTGGGGTGGCTCTGCACAGCTGAAAGCACCTCAAGCTTAGGGGGTTGTGTGTGTGTGGGGGGCAAGGAAATGCTATAAAATGAGAATGGAATAAATGGTATAAAATAGTATAAAAAGAGAATGATGAAATGGGGAAAACCAATATTATCCACCTTGAGATTTTTTTCCAAGGGCCAGATGAGCTTTCATTTTGAAATTCTGAGTTCAAAGATTTCAGTTCTATTCCAAACTTTATTGCTGTTGCTCTGTACTCCTTCTCTGTGGTGCACTTTTTCATCTGTAAAATGAAAGGACTGGGTCTGGCATCTACCCAACTCTTGTTGTTTGCTGTTGATATTCAGCCGTTTCACTTACATCCAATACTTTGTGGTCCCATTTGGAACTTTCTTGGCAAAGATACAGAAAAAGTTTGCCATTTTCTTCTCCAACTCATTTTACGAAGGGGGTAACTGAGGCAAACAGGGTGAAGTGACTTGCCCAGGGTCACACAGCTGATAAGTGTCTGAGGCCAGATTTGAACTCTAATGAATGCCAACTCTAATCAATAAGATCACATTCAACTCAGTGAGCATTCACTAAGTTTCTGCTGTGGGTAGTTAGTATGGTGACTAGAGGGCTGAACTTGTAGTCAGGAAAAGCTGTCTTTTATCATGTCTTAGACACTTACCTACCATGTAATCCTTCACAAGTCACTAAGATTTCTGAAATTCTCAGCAGCTTGAGCTACTCCAGTAAGCTCATTCCTTCTAAACTCACCACCATGCTGCTAACTTGAGCCCTGATTGAAAGCACCAGCCTCAGCTTCTCTCTCTTCTAATTGGAGCACTGGAGGATTGAGTACCAACTCTTCCCAGGGTCTTCCTCTATATGGGGAGGAACCTGGACTTTCTCAGTTGACTCTGTACCTGCTGCTCTGCCTGGTTTCAACTCTACAGAATAAAATGCTTCTGGCCAGGTGTGCCCTGGACTCCCCCTTTCCTGACACATTTTCTCCTTCAGACTCTAAGGTATTTGAGGTCGGGGCTGTCTTTTTATTAACTGTATTCCCAGCCTTTAGCACAGCATTCAGCTCATAGTAGGTATGTAATAAATGTTTATTGGATTAGATTTTTAAATAAGCATAATATCTTTTCCCACACAGAATTGCTCTATTAAATGAGGAATACATGTGTGTATGTGTGTGTATATATGTATATATATATGTAAAACAATATGAAAATACAACGATGATATGCTGGTTACTCTGCTTAACATAAAAGGAAGGAGAGAGAGAGGTGTAAGCATTGGGAGGTCAAGTAGCTGTATTTGAAACACTTTCTAAGTTACTATTATTTACAAACTAATTAGTAAAAATGGTTTAAGCTATTAATTGTAGATGAAGCTGTATTATAAGTGAAGTTCAAGGGGAGTTACCCTTTCTTATGTCCTTGTCTTGCAATTTTGCTGAATTAGGAATTTCCAAATGTGCGTGGACAGCAAGGTAATGTTTCTTTGTGGCTGACTTTTTCTTAAAATAGCTATAATTCAAGTATCATTTCATCTCTGCTATGAAGTCAGGATGAATTACAGACGGACTATTTTGGTGGGGTGTCTTTAGAGTACAGTCATTAGAATTTTATAACCACTCTTTGGAACCTAAAAACAAGCTCTCTAAAATAGAAAAGAGATGCCACTCATATTTCATATAAGTATGAGTATTAGAGCTGGAGGAGACCTTAAGTCTCAAGCATCATTTTGCAAAAAAAAAGCTGAAGCCTTTAAAAGAGAATTTTAACAATATCACTCCATCGTGAAATACATGATTTAATGTAAGCACTTGACTTCTTACCTGAAAATGAAGTGATTAGAAAATCTGGAGAGATGTAGGCTAGTTGATACAACCAGCAAAGTTTATCCAAATATCATACTATAACACAGCAACTATTTATCAAGCACTTATTGGGAAAGAGGCAGTGTAAGTATGATAAATTGGACATTCCACATGGAATCAGAAAGATCTGAGTTCAAATATTTCCTTAGACACTTACAAAGTATTTGATCATGAGACTTACTAGCTTTGTGCACCTGGCCAAGGCCCCCAAAAGCCCTTTCAGCTTTAAATCTTGGTTCCTATCATCCTACTGTGTGAAGTGTTGTCATTGGCTAAGGGAGATGCAAAGCTTCAAAAAGAAATGCTGGAGCTATGAACTAGTGTAGCCATTGTGGAAAGGAATTTGGAGTTCTGCTCGAAAAGTTCCTAAAATGTTCCTACATTTGAACAAATGATACCTCTACTAGGTATTATGCTGATGATTGTCAAATCTACCTTTCTTGCCTCTCTGTGACCTTAGAATCTCCATCTCCAGCTGCCTTGCTGACATCTCCAATTAGATATGAGCAAACTTGCCTCCTGACCCCTTCCTTGACCCCTCTGCCTTCCCTATCACTGTAGAGGGCAACACCATCCTCCTAGTCACTCAGGTTCCCAAACTAGAAGTCAACCTGGACCCCCAGCTGCTTCAAAGCTGTTGCCAAGGCTTTACCATTGTACCTTTGCAACACCTCTTTATGATGCCCCTTACCTATGTTAGATAGGTCCCGGGCTAATGTAACGATACTAGGATTTGAAGATCTTCCACGCCCCTTGAGCTTGCTGATGTAGCAGGAAGGGGTGGAGCAAGAGAACGCCGGAGCCAAGCTAGTCTCTGTGCGGTGCGGACTGGAAGCGGCGTCAGAGGCAGTGGCTGC
>JAQQSV010020913.1:0-10894 GCA_028646515.1 Pseudochirops corinnae
AGGTAGTCCAATAATTTTTAACTTGTCTCTCCTGGATCTATTTTCCAGGTCAGTGGTTTTTTCAAGAAGATATTTCACATTGCCTTCTATTTTTTTCATTTTTTGGATCTGTTTAATAGTATCTTGATTTCTCATAAAGTCATTTGCTTCCATTTGCTCCACTCTAATTGTGAAGAAATTATTCTCTTCAGCAAACTTTTGAGATTCTTTTTCCATCTGGCAAATTTGACTTTTTAAGGCATTTTTCTCCTCATTGGCTTTTTGGGCCTCTTTTGCCATTTGAGTTAATCTGTTTTTTAAGGTGTTATTTTCTTCACTCAGGTTGTTGACTCTCTTTTCATGATTTTCTTGCATCATTCTCATTTCTTTCCCCGATTTTTCCTCCCACTTCTCTTATTTGGTTTTCAAAATCCTTCTTCTCCTCTATGGCTTATAACTAGCCTACATTTTTCTTGGAAGCTGTCAGTGCAGGAGTTCTGACTGTGTTGTCTTCCTCTCATTCCATGCTTTATTCCTTTTTATCCCCAGAAAAGGAACCTAAAGTTGGATTGCTGAGCTTTCTTTGCTTCCTTTGTCTGTTCATGTTGCCAGTCAGTTATTTGACTTTTGGGCTCAGTAGAACTCTGCTTTCAGAAGGCAGAGCTCTGTCCCAAATTGCTGGGGTTTTCGCAGCTGCCGGAGCTATTAGGAGGCTGTCTCTACAGCTCCCACCAGCTTTGGCTCACTGGTCATGCACCTCAGAACCACCACCCAAGACCTCGATCCTGATCCAGGAAGCTCAAAGCAAGAGCCCTTAGCCTCTGAATCATTGCTTGCCCCCCCTGCAATCTGCAGGCATGGAGTGCTGAAGCAGCCACATGGAGGCAGCTGCAGGGCCACTGCTTCTGCTGCTTTATTGCCCTGGAGGTTGATAGCCAGACCCGCTCCTTTCCCCCAAATTTAGCTGAGTTCCACTGACGTTTCACTTTGTTCTTGTTTCTTATGGGTTGATAATTCTGGAAACCACCACAGCTGCCGGTGATCTGCTCTCCTGAATGTTCCAGCCACAGCTTGTTCTGGCCACCCTAGGGCTACAGGCACAGGTTCATGTGGTGCTGGTCTAGGCTCCCAGCACACTGTGATGAACCCTTCCCATCCACCTGGTGGGCTGCCTTCAGTGGGAACTTTGTTTCTCTGTTATTTTGTGAGTTCTGGAGCTTTAAAATTTGTTTAGAGTCATATTTTATAGATATTTGAGGTGGTTATGGGGGGAGCTCATGAAGTTCTCCTGCTTCTACACCATCATTTTGACTGAACTGGCTTAGTTTAGAAATGGAACATATCAAAGGTCCTGTGATAGTCAGTGTGGGATTGGCTGCTGCACTTCCAACATAATTGAGATAGGGAAACCTAGTGAAGAAAGGAAGGAAAGAAGGAAGGAAGGAAAGAAAGAAAGAAAGAAAGAAAGAAAGAAAGAAAGAAAGAAAGAAAGAAAGGAAGGAAGGAAGAAAGGAAGGAAGGAAGGAAGAAAAAGGAAGGAAGGAAAAATGAAAAGAAGGAAGGAAAAAGAAAAGAAGAAAGAAAGGAAGCAAAAAAGAAGGAAGAAAAAAGAGAGAGGGAAAAGGGAGTAAGAAAGGAGAGAAATGGAGGGAAGAAAGAGAAAGGAAGTAAGAAAGGGGGCAAGAAAGAAGGAAAGAGGAAGAAAGGAAAGAAGAGAAAGATTATAGCTCATAAACTTTACAGTTTATCTTCATGGTATTTTTGATTTTATGCACATCATGAGCAGAGCACCAACTAAGAAATAGTGTTGCTTATCTTGGCTGTATGAAGAAATAAGCTTTGTTAACTTCTTGATTTTCCCCTTCCAGGAGAGTCAATGAACCATCCCTTCCACTTAGCTAAAACTTCCTTGAATCTTCTGGATTCATTTATAGTGAAAATGCCAGTATTTACATGGTCGAGTTCCTCCATGAATAAAAGAATGGAAAAACATCTGTTAAATCTTCACTGTGTGCCCAGCACTGTGATAAGCTCTGGGGATATAGACACAATCAAGAAAGACAATCCCTGTCCTCAAGCAGCTTACATTCTAATGGTAAAAGTTGGAGAGGAGGGGGGTGGTATATGTATGGCCTGGTTTGGAAATGTCAAGGAAGTGCCTGGTGACCTGAGTCCAGGACAAGGTAGCAAAAGTTAAGCTATTGGAGCCAGGGTCCCCAAGGCAGAATCCAGTTTCCAGTAGAGAAGAATGAAAAGCAAGACCATTGTGGAGGCAGCATGATTTGGAAATGGTAGTCAACTTGACGGTCATTGAACAAGAATCTCAAAATGGGATTATCAATAGCAAAGTTTAGATCTTGTCTTAAGCCTTTGCCAACACTATCATTGTCAGATTATTGCATAACTAGGCAACAGTCACAGAGGCCTGGGGGCCATTTTATATTTTACTTTGCTCGATGGCTTGCCATGTTCGAAAGAATTCATTACCTAATGGCCAGCCTAAGATTCTTACAGATGTAGAAATGTGTCTATATGTAGAAGCAACACATAAAAGGCATTAGTCATTCTATGTCAGTCTGCCTTATACCTCACACACCCTTATGCATGTACCTTCAGAGGCTATTCAGTAGGGAAATCACTGCAACTCATACTGATGTAGCACTTTAAGGTTTACAAAGTACTTCCTTCATCACAACCCTACAAAGTAGATCATGGGATCATAAGGATCTTACAGGCCATTTAGTTCAATGCCCTCGTGTTATAGATAAGTGAGCTGAGGCCCAGAGCTATTCAGTGGCCTGCTCAAAACCACAGAGCATAAATGCTAGAGTCGGGATTTGAATCCAAGGTCCCCTGACTCTAAGTCTAGCACTCTCTTCACTGTACCTTGTTACCCCCGATCTAAGTGTGACGAGGATGAGCCCACCTGTGCTCTGGCTCCAAGGGGTTCCGCAGAACAGAATGTGAGACTAGACTAGAAGGTGGCTGTAAAGTAGTGCCTTGTTTTTTGTGCATCCTTCAAGCTAAGAATGGTTTTTACATTTTTAAATACAATAAAATTATTTTTAAAATGTAAAAACCATTCTTAGCTCAGGGGTTGTACAAAAACAGGCAACAGGCAGGATTTGGTCCTCTGGCAGAAGTTTACCAACCCTTGGACCAAGGGACTACTTGGTTGCTTTGTTCTCACAATGTCTGTAGGGAGCTGCGCCAAAGAGGATTGGCCATTGAGCCAGAATGATCAACACAGGAGCCTTTAAAAGAAATTACTTTAAGGGCAGTTAGGTGGTGCTGGAGTGCTAGAGTCAGGAGGACTTGAGTTCGAATCTCAACTCAGACATTTGACACTTTCTAGCTGTGTGACCCTGGACAAGTTATTTAGCCCTGATTGCTTGTGGGAAGGGGGGGGAAAGGAATAAAGAGACTTTAGCCTGTTTTTCTTACTCTTTTCCTGTCTTTGTAGCGTGTTGGTACTCAACCAACTGTCCCTTGGACTTTTAGCAGATAGAGGGGAATCTCTCCCTCCCCTCCTCCCACCTAGGTAACAGATAAGGTGGTTAAGCGTAGATGGCGGCAGTGAGTGTATTTACTTGCCTGAGATTGGATCTCAAGTCCCTGGCTCCCTCCTCTGTTTTATAGTTCTTTCACTGAGTACAGGTTACTGAACAGTGATCCTGAGATGAATGTGTCTAGCCTTGGGAGTTACCCTGTGACCTCCAGTTGTCTGGAGTCATTGAGAAGTCTAGATGATTTGAGAAAGAAGTGCTTCCTGCAACTCAGCCTCTTTTTGGAGAAAATGACCACTGACAATGGCATGAGTCATGTATGCCTGACCGGCTAAAAATAGGGACTTGGAGTGAGTTGCTCATTTTTTTCTTTTGTTTTTCTTTCTTTTTTGGCTTTGTAATAATCTTTTTTTAAAAGTATACTTTATTTTACCTTTTTTTTTTTTTTTTTTAACATTTTGAGTTCCAGATTCCCTCCCTCCTTCTGGTCCCTCCACAACTAATTGAGAAGGCAAGCAATAGAAATATTCCTTCTTTTTAAAAGAATTGAATTTCCAAGAATTCTGAACTTAAATACCAAAAAAAAATGAGCATTTTGTATAGTAGAAAAGAAAGAAGGTTATACATTAAACTACAAATTGCCATTGCGAAC
Source organism: Pseudochirops corinnae (assembly GCA_028646515.1). NCBI lineage: Eukaryota > Metazoa > Chordata > Mammalia > Diprotodontia > Pseudocheiridae > Pseudochirops > Pseudochirops corinnae. The sequence continues at coordinate 4,138 of JAQQSV010020913.1, forward strand.
AGCTGTGTTTCTTTTTAAATATATAATTGTGTGAGATGAAAGAGTTCAGAGTCTGAATCTAAGGTCAGAAAAGGTCTTTATTCTTTCTCATGAGAAAGGACTGTGCCCCTGTTGCCCATATGGAGGCAGGGAGAAAGCAACAGGTAGAAGTTAGCCCATGGTTATATAATCTTCTAATGCAGAAACCCAACCCCCCCAACTGGCCTTCACTATTATTGGTAGGGAGGCCGACCCACAACCTAAGCATGGGAATCTCTCTGAGACAAAGGACCCAGAAACATGTGGGTGTCCAATGAAAGCAGTCTCAATCTTATTTGGCATATCTCTTGATGAGTTGGCTCTGGGGGAGGGTCTCCATTGCTCTAAGCCCCAGATTGCTTGAAGATCAGGTGACCTAACCCTAGGCCTAGTGAATACTGAAGTAATTCTAGATTTGATTTTTCAGAATGGGGAAACCAATATAAATTATTCCTCACATGATAAATTCAACATGTAACTTCCAGTTCTTCAAGTCCCCTGGGTACCTTCCCTAACTCCCAGGAGAATATAATAGGAGATGTGGGTTACTATTTCATGTTTTTTTACATTTGTTAGTGTGTTCTCACAAATCTTTTGTATTTTAAATATTTCTTTTATCTCGGAGGAAATAAATTGCTATCCATTATGTAATCTTTGTTACCTTGTTCATGGGATAGTCTTCTGAAAGGGATCTCGTTAATCTTTTTTGAAGAGACACAAAAGTCATATGTCAGAATCTTCCTACTGGCAAAGAATTGGAAACTGAGGGGATGGGGATGCCCATCCAACTGGGGAATGCCTGAACAAATCGTGGTACATGTATTTGATATAATGATGCTGTGATGAAGAAGATGATTTTAGAGAAAACCTAGGGAGACTTGTATGAGTTTGATTAGGTACAGGCTCTGGGAACCCCCTTGAACTCTGACTGAATCTTCCCATTTGGTGAGGCATTTTCCTGAGGCCATAAGCCTTTTACTGTGGCTGGACCCAAATCTCTGTTACTAGCCTAGCCCTCCTTTGTCCAGCTATTTCCCACTCTTGATCCTCCCAAATATCTATACACCCTTAAATTAGCCTAGCCCTCCCTTGTCATATCTCCAGGTAGCCTCCAGCTACTTCCCACCCTTAATCTCTCATCACTGGAATCTGACCTCATTTGACTCCCCCTGAACACCCTCCCCAAACTCCTCCTCTAGACCACCCCTAGATTCCTCCTACAATCTTTCTGTATATAAGACCCCATCTTGCCTCCATGAGAGAGAGAAGGCCTGAGAATTTTCTAGCACAGACTCACTCTGTGTCAGATGATTCTGGCCTGCTTGTTCAGTACAAGTGTCACAGATACTGAGGCTCCTTAAGAGTGTACCCATTATGGCGAATCTTTAATAAACTTTGCTTTCTTTAGCTGAGAGAAGGCTTCAGTTGAATTCATTTGGCAGGACCTGGCATGTTGGTATTTTGGGGTCTTGAGTACCCCTAAATCTTAGACCTTTATTTTACAAGCTGATGTAGAGTGAAAGTGAGCAGAACCAGGAGACAATTTATGCAATAACAACGATACTGGGAAGACAAAATAGCTTTGCAAGACTAATGAACACAGTGGAGTCAACCACAGTTCAAAAGGTTCAAGATGAAACATGCTTTCCACCTCCAGACGAAGAGGTAATGGCCTCAATGCAAATTGAAGCATATTTTTTTTTTGGACATGGCTAATACAAATTTATTTTGCTTGACTATATATCTCTTATTGTTTTATTTTTAGGGGTAGGGGAGGTGGGAGGGAGAGAACTGGGACCTCAGAATAAAATTGAATCCAAAATATTTTGATATTTCCACATAATTGATTTCTTTTGTAATTCTATGTATTTCATCTTGTACCTCTAAAAACATAACTCTGAGCAGGGGTCTGGTGGGGTACAGACTCTGGGAAACCCTTGAACCCTCATTGGATCTTCCTACTTGATAGGGTATTTGCCTGGGGCCATGGGCCTTTCCTCCTAGTTGGGCCCAAGTCTCTGTGGCTCTAGACCTGGCCTGGCCCTCCATTGTCCAGCTACTTCCCACCCTTGATCCTGTCAATATCTACCAAACTTGTTACACTTAAACTAGCCTAACCCTCCATTGTCTGTCATCTCCAGATAGCCTTTAGATATTTCCCACCCTTAATCCCATTCCTGGAGTATGATTTCAAGATCCTTCCTAGATTCCTCCTCTAGACTCTCCCCAAGCCACTCCTCTAGATCACCCCTAAATCTTCACAATCTTTCTGTATATAAGATCTTACCTCCATGAAGGGGCTCAATCTCATGCAGACTCAGTCTGTGTCAGTTTATTTTGGCCCCCATCAATACAAGCATCACATATACTCAGGCTCTTTAAGAATCTACCCATTATGAGTGACCTTGGGCAAGTCACTTAACCCCAATTGCCTTGCCTTCCCCCTCCAAAAAGCGGAAAAAAAAAAAAGTCTACCCATTATAGCAAATCTTTAATAAACTTTGCTTTACTTTGGCTGAGGAGAAGACTTGAGTCTAATTCATTTGGCAGGACCTGGCATGTTGATATTTTGGGGTCTCAAGCACCCCTTAATCCTAAACCTCAACAAGTCCCTAGACAGAGTAGTGTGTGAGGTAGGAATTAGACACCAAAAAATGCTAAGAACTCTTGCTCCAAGCAGAGCAAGTCAAATACCCTTTTCTAAGATAAGCTTTTGAATATTTGAAGTCTGCTTTCAGTTTCTTTTCTAAGAATAAAGCTCCCACTGCCTGGAGCTTTTGCTCAGAAGAGAATAGTTTCAGTTTCCCTCATTTTGTTAGTCATGCGCTCATTCTCCACTTCCGCCTTCTTTCACTGAGGGCTAGCCTTTCACAGGGAGATGTTGAGCTGTCACAGTCTCATAGCGACCACAAAAAGTGTTCAGGGTTTAAAGCTTTAAAGTATCTCCCTCATAAAGCCTGAAATCCTTAATTTCTGGCAACCTCACAAATAAAATATCATTAGATTTAACAAATTTTATTTCTGTTTCACAAGTAATTGAAAGTGTGTGCATAGAAAGCACAAAAATGTTCCTGAGGATTCAGCAAGCATTTATTAATCACTTACTAGGTGACAGGTACTGTGCTTTATTCTAGGAATACAAAGAGGGCACCTCTCCCTACCCCATCTCACAAAGGTCACAGTCTACTGGGACATGAAGCAAACAATTATCTGCAAACAAAATACCTACCGGTAAATTGAAGCTGCAGTCACTGGGAAGACGTTGGCATCCTAGGAGATCAGGAATGGATTCTTGTAGTAGGTGGGATTTTAGGTGAGAAGGGAAGGTGACATTGAGGCTATTGGGTTGGGCAGGTCTAAGTGATGGGATTTGACTGACCAGAAGGAAGTGTAAGGTCACTGGAGGTCAATGGCTATCTGGGGAGAGGGGGTACAAAAAGATAAAATAAAGAGAAAAGGACAAGTTTTATCTACTTAATTTTTTATACGCTTTTCTCAATATGGGAAGACCTAACTACCATCAAAATTACCTTAGGGAGCTGAGTTAGAAATTGTGGCTTTGTTGGGATACAGGCTCTAGGAACCCCCTTGAATTCTCCTTGAATCTTCCTACTTGATTGGGCATCCACCTGAGGCTATAAACTGCTCAATTCTCTGTACCTTTAACCTAGCCTAGCCCTCTATAGTTATCTTCAGATAAACTTCAGCTTCTCCCCACCCTTGATCCTATGAAAACCCCATTCTTTCGCTTCCCAGTTTAAGTTCACCTCCCCGCCCTTCGGCCACCTACTGGCCACTCCCATCAAGATCCTCCCTGGAGCCCCTCTTCCAGTCATCCCAGATGGCCAACCCTAGATCCCTCCCACAGTCTTTCTGTATATAAAATCCATCTCAGCCTCCATTAAAGTGCTGAGATTAAACCTGGCGTGGTTACGTTATTGTTACAAATGTTCAGATTCCTTAAGAGTGTACCTAATATGGTGAATCTTTAATAAACTTTGTTTTTCTTTGGCTGAAAGAAGGCTTGAGTCATTCATTTGGGCATGACACACCTGTTGCTATTTCGGGGCCCCAGCACCCCTAAACCTCAACATCTTCTAGCCAAACCAACCAAATACCCCTCCCCCCCCAAAAAAACCCAACCTCACAAAACAACCCTATGACAATGGAAGGGAACCTTATAGGCCCACTCATCTAATAATTTCATCCTCTAGAAATGGGTCTTTGAGGTAAGTGTTAAGAGATTTTTAAGAGATTCTGCATTATGTGGTCTGAGCCATCTGTTCACGAAGGAATAGCTCCCTAGGTCTTAGAGGACAGCTCCCTCTGCAGAGCAGAGAGCAGATTTCCCCCTCAACTCCATCTTCCCCCCCGCCCCTCATTTGCATGCTTTACATCTACCTCTAGACTGGAGAAACACTTCCTTTTACTTCCTGTCTCGCCTGGCTCCTTAGAGAAAGGAACAAGTTTCACAGGGACGAGCCCAGGGCTAGTTTCAAATGTAAATGGAAAATAAAAACCATAGGTCCAAGTGTTTTGGCAAGACATTTCAACTGAAGTCTTTGTACAGTTTAGACCACTTGAAAGATTCTGGACATCACTGATGGGACCTATAGTTTTCAGAGAACTTTGAGTACTACTGCTATAGTATCCAGAACAATACAATCTCTTCCCAACAGGCAGGGAAAATGTCCACGGTATCACAACACTGTTGTCGTGTCCTCCATCTTCTAGAGGTACAGCAAGTCACATGATCCCCTGGCCAGCAGACAAATGTATCATCTTCTGGGCTAGTCTGACCCTGGGATTGGCCTACAGGGATCTAGGGTTCTAGTGTCCCCAGGTCCCACATTCCTAACACAACCAGGGAGTGTTTAGAGGTGCTGAAGGGAACATCCTCTTCTCTGGGTCATTAGATGAACCAGATGTTGTGGTTGTTGCTAAAGAGATGTTTGGCATGGGGGCCTAATTCCTACATACATACTTCCCATTATAGGATCATCTAAGGAGTAGCTGAGGAGGGTAATTATAATAGTATAACCTTATGAAAACCCTTTCATCAAAGCATCTCATGGCACTTTACCAAAAAAGCACACTCATTTTCCTCCAATTACAGTTGAAGACGCTGAGGCAGAGAAGCCACATTAGCTGGCTGTCCATACATAGTCACCTTGTGAGTCAGTAGGGGAGCTGGGCGAGGATCCAGGGTCCCACCTCCCTTCTGTTCCCTGATCCAGCCGCAAGGATCCAAGGGTCCTGTGAGGGCATGACTTATTTTCCCTTTGTTTATTGGGTGGCCCATAGACTCACTGACTTCTGCTGAGAGGTTTTCACGTGTTATTCTATCAGTGCAAAAATGGTGCCTTAGGGCAGAATTTAAGATTGGTACAATTCAAACAGTGCCTTAAGGAACATGTTTCCTTGTAGGGCAATTTTATTTGTTTAGTTTTCAGCTTTTTCTTCTGTGTTTGGTAGTTATACAGGATCTCCCAAAAGTCTTGGTGAGGTTTACACCTAAAACTTCATAAAACTTCATGCTCCCTTGATGCTGCCCTTAAGCTAAAACTTAAAATCTCACTAAGACTTCCGGGACACCCTAGACATACATGTCTATGTCCACATATCTGCACACATACACGTATATGCAAATACATTGTACATGTGTACTTGTATATATATGCATTGTATACACATGTAAATGCATATGCATGTAGTAGATGCACAATACACATATATATCAATGTGCATGCAGACACCTGTATGTGCACACCATGAATGCATACACATATGTACAATGCACATATATGTACATAGCATACATGTACAATGTGCTGTGTGTGTAGGTGCAAATGTGGATGTGTAATTATATGTTTGTGTATATGTACATGCCCACACACATACCACATGTGTATATGTGTCTATTTCTGTGTGTGCATATGTGTACACATATGTCTATATAAAGACATATGTTTTGTGTGTATCACACATATTTGCATACAAACACATTATATGTATATATCTATATCAACCATCCACATAGCTGTGCATCATGCATGTGCACATATATGTACCACACATGTAGGTATAATTATATATGTATATAACATATATTATATATAAACTGTTAACCTGAAAGTTTTGTTAAAGGAGACAAACAGGCTAGGTGATATACACTTATATCATTTATTCCCTTAAAGCTAGCTGGATACAAAACATGTATGGAGCCAGACTAAAATCTGACTACCTGAACAAAAGAATGAGAAGGCTTAAATACATTTTAGAGCCATCTCAATTTAGGATGACTGTGTCACTCATTTATGATCTCTATAAATGTTTAATCATTGTATGAGAAAGGAATTTTCTTAATTGAATAGATGGTAAATAAAATAAAATAAGAAAGTTGACAAAGTGTCAATTGAAATTATGACTCAGGATATCTGTGTTTTCTTTACCATGACCATGTCATAACATAATATATGTCTAAAAAATATTAAGGTAAGGAAAAGTCCCATTACTCAAGTTAGTGCCTCTGGTTAAGGGTCTCATCCTTTTTTTTTTTTCTTTTTCTTTTTTTGGCTGTCTTATTTATTTATTTTTTATTTTTTAAAAATTTATTATAGTTTGCATCATTCATTTCCACAAGATTTTGAGTTACATATTTTCTCCCCCTCTTCCCCCTACCCACCGCCCCAAAACAGCCAACCCAGTGTGTCCCCCCTCCCCCAGTCTATTCTCTCCT
>JAQQSV010020914.1:0-10893 GCA_028646515.1 Pseudochirops corinnae
TTTTGTTTGTGAGATAATTGGGGTTAAGTGACTTACTCAGCATTACACATTAACATTCACTTTAAAAAAAAAATTGATTTCCAAATGCTCTCCATTTCCTCCCTCTTTCCTGAAATGCTAAACAATTTGATATAGGTTATATTTGTGCAATCATGCAAACTATATTTTCATATTTATCATGTTGTAAAAGAAAACGCAGACCAGGAAAACAACAACAACAAAAAAAAAAAACCAAAAAAAAAGTGAAAAATAGTAGGCTTTGACCTGGAAGTGGATCACATTTTTCATCGTAAGTCCTTTGAAATTGTCTTGGTTTGTTGTATTGCTAAGAATATTGCTGTGTAACAACGTTCTGGTTCTGCTCACTTCACTTTGCATGAGATCATGTAAGTTTCCAGGCTTTTCTGAAATCATATTGCTCATCATTTCCTCCTTCTTTCCTTTCTTCTTTCCTTCCTTCCTTCCTGCCTTCCTGCCTTCCTGTCTGCCTTCCCGCCTTCCTTCTTTCCCTCCTTCCTTCCTTCTGTCCCTCCTTCTTTCCTTCCCTCCTTCCTTCCTCCTTCCTTCCATCTATCCTTCCTTCCCTTTCTTCTTCCTTCCCTCCCTCCTTCCTTCCTTCCTTGCTTCCCTCTTTCCTTCCTTCCTTCCTTATCATTTCCTATAACACAATGGTATTCTATTCTAATCATATACCATGACTTGTTCTGTCATTCCCCATTTGATGGGCATTCTCTCAATTTCCAATTCTTTGCCAACACAAAAAGAGGTACTTTAAATATTTCTGTACAAATAGGTCCTTTCCCTTCCCGCTTTTTGAAAAATTTCTTTAGGATACAGACCTAGCACTGCTATTGCTGGATCAAATGCATAGTTTTGTAGGCCTTTTGTCATAGTTCCAAACTGTTCTCCAGAATGACTGGATCATTTTACAACTGCACCAATAGTGCATTAATGCCCCAATTTTCCCATATTCCCTGCAATATTTGTCATTTTACTTTTCTGTAATATTAGCAAATCTAATAGGTGTGAGGTGGTTCTTCACAGTTGTTTTAATTTGCATTTCCCTAATCTATAATGATTTAGTGCATTTTTTTTCATTTGAGTATAAATAACTTTGATTTCTTCATCTGAAAATTGTCTGTTCATGTCCTTTTAATACTTATCAATAGGGGGATGTCTTGTTTTTTTTTTTCATAAATTTGACTCAGTTCTCTATATAGTTGAGATATGAAGCCTTTGTCAGAGACACTTCTTTTATATATGTGTGTATGTGTGTGTGTGTGTTTACATATATATATTTCCAACTTTCTGTTTTCCTTATAGTCTTGGCTATGTGTATGGATGTGTGCATATATGCACAAAACTTTTTAAACTTAATATAATCAAAATTATCCATTTTGCATCTCATAATTTTTTTAATCTTGTTTGGTGACAAATTCTTCCCTTATCCATATATGTGAAAGGTAAGTTATTCTACACTCCCTTAATTTGCGTAAGTTATCACCCTTTATGTAAAAATCATGAACCCATTTGGACGTTATCTTCATATACAGTATAACACATTGGTCTATACTTTGTTTCTGCCATACAATTCTAATTTTTAAGGCATTATTTTCTTCAGTAAACTTTTATAACTTTTTGTCAATTTGATCAATTCTACTTTTTAAGGAGTTGCTTTCTTCAGTGAATTTTTATACCTCCTTTTCCTTTTGGCTTATTCTACTTTTTAAGGAGTTGTTTACTTCAGTAACTTCCCCCCTCCCCCCTTTTTTTTGGAGAGGGGAAGGTAGGGCAATTGGAATTAATTGACTTGCCCAAGATCAACACAGCTAGTGTCAAGTGGCTGATCTGGATTTGAACTCAGGGCCTCCTGACTCCAGGGCTGGTGCTCTATCCACTGTACTACCCAGCTGCCCCACATACATCTTTTTATATACATTTTTTGTCTCCTTATATCAAGTTGTTGACTTTCCTCCAGTGATTTTCTTGTATCATTCTCATTTCTTTTTTCAGTTTTTCTTCTACTTTTCTTATTTGATTTAGAAAAAAATTTTTGAGCTCTTCCAGGAGTTCTTTTGGTCCTGAGCCTAATTTATTTATTTTTTCCTTTGAGGCTTAGTATACAGCCTTTTTGACCTTGTTGTCCTTTTCTGAGTTTGTGTTTTGATCTTCCCTGTCACCACAGTAACTTTCTATGGTCAAGTTATTTAAAAAAAAAAAAACTTATTTCCCACCCTATTTCATGACTTTTGGCTTTGTATTAAAGTTGGGCTCTACTCCAGAAGTGGAAGGGATACTTTCCCAAACTCCTTGGGGGCTTCCTGGGGCCTCACTGCTGGCCTGCTTCAGGGCTATGGGGCCTTGCTGCTAGCTTGCTAGGATGCCACCTGCTCTGGACTGCATTCCTTTCCTACTTTAGTGAGACAGACCTTTTCTACTTATCTTCCAAGTCAGTGGTTCTCAACCTTCCTAATGCTGAGACCCTTTAGTAGTCATATGTGGGCATGTCTACCTGTGGATGGACCCGCCTGGAGATGGATGGAGGAGGTTACTAAGACCATTGGAAATATGTGTTTTTCGATGGTCTTAGGTGACCCCTGTGACCCCTGTGAAAGAGTTGTTTGACCCCAAAGGGGTCGCGACCCACAGTTTGAGAACCACTGTTCTAAGTTGTCTTAAGCTGGAAAATTGTTTCATTCCATTGTTTTGTTGGTTCTGTTGCTCTAAAATTCATTTTGAAGTGTTGTTTTATAATTTTTTGGAGGTGAATTTGAGAGAGTTCAGGCAACTCCCTGCCTTATTCTACCATATTCCACCCTCTGAATATACCCAAATACATTTTAGTTTGTTTTGTGCAGCATTCAAGAGTGGTGTGACCTGGTGTGGGCTTTGTACTTTTCACCTCTGTTCTATAGGGTTGTAATCTGCATTAGAGGAAGGTCTGTTAATTTCAAGGAAAAATCCTTCCTTAAAATGATGAAAGAGTTATTTTGCAGATGACTCAATAAAATTGAATTCACCTATCACTTGTTAAGCACCTAGGTTGGACACTTCGTCAAGTGCTCTAGCTATGAAGAAAAAAGTGAGTCAATTCCTGTCCTTAAGAAACTTATATTCAATTGAAGGAAACAGTTATGGCCACTGGTGATATCCTAAATATTGCTCAGATAAATACTCCTAACATGTAACTCTTTTCCAAACTTACTATTAGGGAAAACAATATGACATGGAAGAGAGAGATGAAGCCTTGAAATCAGGAAGGCCTGGGTTCAAGTCCTGTCTCTGGCATACACTCTGCTTGACCCTGGACAAATCACATTGTTTCTCAGTTCCCTCCAGGATGATCTCTATGTTTATAAATTTGAGATTTATTTTTTTTATTTCAGTTTTGCATTGATAGAGAAAGCATTTTTCACTGGGAGTTCCATATCTCAATGAATAAAAAAAAAATTGGAACTAGATAAATGATAAAGAGACAGAGAGATAGACAAATGATAGATGAGAAATATAGAGATTGGGGTGGCTAGGTAGTACAGTGAATAGAGCACCGGCCCTGGAGTCAGGAGGACCTGAGTTCAAGTGTGACCTCAGCACTTAATACTTACTAGCCCCGTGACCTTGGGCAAATCACTTAACTCCAATTGCCCTGCCTTCCCCCCTCCAAAAAGCAAAAAAAAAAAAAAAAAAAATAGAGATAGATGGTACATGTAAATACATTGATAATACACAGAGAAATAAATGAATAATGAAATCTAACCCAACCCCCACATCAGAATTGCTATGCCAATTAATCTGACTGTGTGTCATCAAATCATCTGTTCAATAGCCACCAAAACACACTCTAGGTCTCCAGTAGAGCAATTAAAGCTAATGTTTGGAATGATTATCTTAATCAACATTTTATTGTGAAAATTAAAAATTCAAGAGTATTATCTTTTTATCTGTCTCTGTCATATGGAAATAGACTTAGATCTATGCCACCAGGAAACAATATAGGAAAGTGACTCAGGTTCTTTTTTTTTTTTTTTTTCACACCAAGACAGGTGTGATTGGGACCATTTATAATTTTGTTGTTTGTTTCACAGGACCTGAAAAATAAGAGAGAATCCCAGGAGCTCCCTACAAAAATAAAATCATTGGTCCAAGAAAAAGAAAAAAGAATTAGTTATCCTCCCACTATGATGAGGCATTAGAGGAGGTACCTTGCTGGGTACAAGTGGATTGCAAGCTAAGACACTTTGGATACCAACACTGTGATGTACATGTCTGCTATTTGAGTACCAGCCTAACTAAGTACAAGGAATTTCGTCACTGGATGGTGTATCACATTTTTCAAACACTATAACTCATGAAATGGACCAAAATTCAGATCTCTCCTTTATAGCGACTTAAAGAGTAACAAAGTCACATAAGACATTTAGACAAGTCTTTTAACCTCTCTTGCTCTTAGTTTTCCAATTTGAAAAATGAGCAACCTGGATTAGATGGTGTCTGAGTTGTATCCTAACTCCAAATCTATGATCATATGGGCAAAATGGCCCTCTGTCAGTGCTAATTGCAGTACCTTTCTCTAGTCAGGGTCATAAGGAACAATCTTGGGTCTAAAAATGAAGATAGGAAATGTTATACTGGATTTTATTTCATCACTTCACTACTTGCTCCCATATTCTTATAAGCTAGGTGTGGACTTAGAAAGAATACAAGGCATAATCTTCACCCTATACAACCACCACATTATGGTGATGATAAAAGGAGAAGATCAAATCTCATGAGTGCTACCACCATAATATGCTTTCCAACCATTTTGTCTTCTTCCATTGTTTTACCAGATATCTTATCACCGCCAGCCTTTTTCACCAGTACTGGTAACACCGAATTACTTTTATTTCAATAACCATCCTACTGTTTGATGTCCCTAAATATCATGGCAGAAATGCTAGTATAATTAAGTTAAATTCAACAAGAATTTATTAAGCATCTACTCTGTATTAACCTCAAAGAGCTTATATTTTCCTAGGGATTGAACAGAAAAGTGATTTTGGGAAACAAAGAATTAACATCTGTAGGGGATAGTAATGGTTTCATGTAAGAGGTGGTTTCTGAATTTATCCCTGAAGACAGCTAGAGATTTTATGATGTGAAAAATAGATGGATTCAATGCAGGTATGAGATTAATGCCAGCTTGCAAAAGTATCAAAAGGAGAGATGGTAATATTAAGTTGAAAGGATAGCAAATGGGTCAGTTTGGCAGGAGTAAAGTATTGGATCAATAATATGAAAGTGTTCTGAAAAAAAATAGATGAGAATCACACTGTACAGGTTCTTAAATGAATGCCATGTATTTTATCCTTGAAGCAATGGGGAAGCAGTGGAGACTTGAGTAGAGAAATTACATAGTCAGACTTATACCTTAGGAATGCTAACTTGACATTTATGAGGAAGTCACAGACCAACTGCAATAATTTGAGTAGGAGGTGATAAAAGTCAGAATTAGGGTATTGCTTGTGTTAGAGAGAGGAGCTTGCACTTGAGAGATATTGTGAAGGTAGCCTCTCTGAGACTTGGAAACTGTTGGACATAGGGAGTGAGGGAGAGGTAAGACTCAAGAATTTTTCTGAGCTTCTAGGTCTAGGTGGCACAGTAGAGTGGTGGGCCTCGAGTTAGGAAGACTCATCTTCCTGATTTTGAATCTGTTCTCAGATATGGATTAGCTGTGTGAACCCAGGCAAATTATTTAATGCTGTTTGCCTCAGTTTCCTCATCTGCAAAATGGGCTCAAGGAGGAAATGACAGGCAACTCCAGGGTTATGAAGAGTTAAACACCGCTGAAAATGACTGAAAAATACAAACCTAGGTGACTCCAAAGATGGTGTTTCCTTTAATAAAGAAAAAGAATCTTGAAATTGGTGTGGATTAAGGGGAATATAGAACAAGTTCTTTTTTGAATGAGTTCCATTAGAGATATGATGATGATACATCTAGAGATGTGTAGCAGGCATCTGAAGTGGTGACATGAGGTTTGAAGAAAGATGAAGTCTGGGTGTAAAGATTTATTATCATCTGCATGGACAGAATAATTTAACCCATGGGGTTATGAAGGAGAAAAAGACATAGGACAGACTTTTGGGGGGAAGATCATGCTTAGTCAAAGGATGATGAAAATATTCCAATCTACAAGATCAAGAAGGAATGGAGGTAAGAACAAAGTTAAGTGAGATCAATATATTAAAAACCAGAGGACCAAATTGTCCATGATGAAAAGGTGGTTGACAATGTCAAAAGGTGAATATAATCAAGAATGATGAAAACTGAGAAAAAGCTGTGGGGTTTGGTAGTTAGAGATTATTGCTAACCTGGGTGAGAGTAGTCATAATCAAGTGGTGGGTCAAAAGTCAAATTTCAGGAAGTTGTAAAGTGAGAGGGAGATGAAGTGAAAGCAATTGGTATGAGAATAACTCCTTTTTAAAAGGAGTCTGTGAAATGGGAAGGAAATATTAGAATGGTGGTTTAAGGGGATGATAAAGTAATTTTTTAAGAATAGAGGACACCTGAGAATGTTTGCAGACAGCAAGGAGAGCATCTAGATAATGGCAATTATAAAAATAAATCAAAGAGAATAATGAAAATGATGTGATCAAGGGCACAATTAGAGAGTTTGACCTTCTCATGGAGAAAGGACAGCTCATCTTCAGAGCCTGAAGGAAGGGAGTGAATGGGACAAGAGGCTCCTGGATCAATTTTTTTTGGTAAGTATCATATGTGAATCCTTTGACCTCATGATTTGAGGGGTTATTGAAGTATGGATTGCTTTCTGTAGAAATAAAGCTAGATCAAGCTTCTGAGGGGGATTTATTCCATTTACTATATATTGTATTTTCCATTTCTCAACACAACTCCATTGGGAGGTTTACTTTGTAAGTAAAAGAAACAATTGTTTTAAGTATAGTTTTTTTTTTTGTCTATGTGTAATCTATTTTGTACGCGCTTTGAGCTAATGGTATTCTTTGAAGCATAATCATTCATAAACTTATGGCTTACACTTCTCATTTTGTAGTTTTTCCAAGATATCTTGCTAATCAGGCTTCTCATCTCTACTCCAAACCTCCCATAATAAAGATCTTTGAGATAATTGATTAATTATTAGAACCTGTATAGGTTGGTTAACAAAAAGTAAATGTGTCGCTAAGATCTCTGAATGCATGTCAGCCTTAAGCTAATTATAAGAAATTGCTCAGCACAGGTCTCCCATGTCCAGATAAACTTGTATCTAAGACTTCTAAGAATGTTAAGTGTATACAGAAGCTCAATGGCCCAAAGGACCTATCATAAGTTGAGAAAGGTTGTCCATGAGCTCAACCAAGTACACCCTGGCCAATAAAACTTTCCAACTTTTCAAGGCCAGAAGGCAAAATGAGACTGTATTAATAATTGATGAAAGAAACTGAATTTTTAAAATCTGCTTTAGTCAACCTTTTCCTTCAAATCCCAGCTTAAATTCCACCTTCTACAGGAAGCCTTTCCTGATCCCTGTTAATTCTAGTGCTTTCCCTCTTTTGATTAATTCCCATGTATATAATTTGTTTGCTCATAATTGTTTCCCTATTGTCTCTCCGTTAGGCATGGGTGCTTTTGATGCTTTTAGGTGTCAGATTAAAAGAGGTCCAGATCTCTTTTATCCCTTTTTGGCTCTTTGAGACCCTCTCCTCAAAATTTGCTATTTTTCTCTACTTTTGCTCATCCTTCTGTTCTTCCAATATCATAACAGGCACCGTAGTGGATAGCATATCTGATCTTGCCTCAGACATTTACAAACTATGTGACCCATAACAAGTCCTCAGCCTCAGATCCCTCATCTATAGAATGGGAATAAATCATAGCGCAACATAGCATTTTTGTGAGGAACAAATGAAATAGTGTACAAAGTGATCAGTAAATCATAAAGCACTCTGTAAATGGTAGCCCTTTGTTCTCAGTTTCCTGTTAAGCTACTTTCAGAGTGGGGGCCATCTCTAGTCCTCTGAGCCATATCTGGCCACTGGACCCAGATGGCTCTGGAGGAGAAAGTGGGGTTGGTGACCTTGCACAGCCCTCCCTCCCTTCACTCCAATTCACTTGCAAGTCATGGCATCATCTACCTGATGTCATGGTCCTCTTTGAGCATGAAGGACAAACAAAAACAACTTGAAGAATTCAAACTTCTTGGCTCTTCAGGGCCCTCTATTCCAGTCTTAATGATGCCTGTTATTGTCTAATCCAAACTTCCAGTAGCTCAGACAAGTAATCGCTCTGTCCTATGGATGTTGCATCTTTGCCCTGCTTGAATCTTTGTCTGAATTATGTCAGACAGAGTCATCTCTCATGAAGCACTCCTAAATCAGGATGTCACTGTGGTTTAACTGTTAGTAAAGGGTTAACAAAGATTAAGTCAACAAAATCTTAACTGCTACAAGGGTTGGGATTTGATCCAAAATAAGCTCAGGGATTCTTGATGATTCTGATGTGTTGGAGGCAGTGCGATACAGTAGAAAGAATCTTAAATGTGCAAAGCAGAGGGCTTGGGTTAAAATCCTGGGGCTCTGCCACTTACTACTACTGCTGTGACTTTGGGTGAACTATTTGGCCCCCTTGAGTCTCAGTTTCCTCATTTGTAAATATGAGGTGTTGGACTAGATCTGACATTAGTTCTTTTCCAGCTCTACATCTATGAACTTATTTATTACATCTAATGCTAGTCCAAATTACAAGTGAAGTGCGTATGACTGTCAGCTACAATTAATAACACCACTGCCTAGCTTTCCCTCTCCTTCTTGCTAAGTACTCTATGCTATAGTAGAAAAGTTTGATAACCATCTACCTGTAGCCAATGAATTCATATCATTCACTCCCCACCCCTTCCAGATAAGAGACAGTTGATAGTGGAAAGAATTCTGGAATTGAAGACAGAGGATCTGGGTTCTAATTTGACTTTTCTGTTCCCTTCCTCTTACCTTAAGAAAATCACCACATTATTCTGAGACTTTATTTTTCTTATCTACAGAATAAGGAAGTCAAATTTTATGACCTCTAAGGTCCCCTCCAACTCTTTTTTTTTTGCTTTTTTTTGGAGGGCAATTGGGGTTAAGTGACTTGCTCAAGTCACACGGCTAGTGTGTGAAGTGTCTGAGGTCCCTCCAACTCTTAATCTACTGAAATACATGTAAAACTATGAAAGCAGTTATTGTGCCAACTTCCTTCATGTGACAATTGTTTCATTTATTTATTTTTATTTTTTCCTTCATTTGTTCTCATTTACCTATTCATTTGTCTACCTAGTTATCTATTGACCTACATATATATAATAATGGTAGAGAGAAAGATGAATAGCTTTGAGGTCATAGAAACTGGTTCAAGTCCTGCTTTGGCTGATTACTAACTGCTTAAGGAGGCCATTAAACCTATCTGGGTCTCAGTTTCCTCACTAGTAAAGTGAGAGTGTTGGTGTAGATCAGTAGTGTCAAATCAAATAAAAATGGTTCTGTGCAGACCACTTACTGATCTAGAAAACCACAAATTAACATTATCTATGTTGTATTGTATTTTAATTTATTTTGTTAATAATTTCTCAAGCACATTTTAATCTAGTTCCACTGACAGACTATGACACAGTACAGACTTTGAATCTGACATTTCTGAATTAGATGAACTATGAGGTCTCTCCCAGCTCCATTACTAGGATCCAGTGACTCCTGTGAACATTGGCAAATCAATTTAACTTCCTTGGATCTCATTTATTTCACCTATAAAATGAAGGGGTTAAACTGTATGGCCTCTGAAGTCCCTTCCAACTCTCAATCTATGAACCTATGAAAAGACAAAGCTTTGCCATCTTGGGGCTTAGTCAGTACACACCTTTGGGCTTAGGGGAGTTTCACACTGTGGTTACAGCTTTGCCACAACTACAGAGAGAGAAAACTCCAAGACAGAAAATGAGAGGAGGAAAAGGCTTGCTATTAAAATTGTTGTGTGGAAACCACACCATTAAGTCATAAAACATATGCCATGAAGGGAGAACACGTCTGAACAGGAGGAAGCCTTACAGTGAATTGCCCTTTCACCAGAGGGGGGTTCCTTTGGGACCCTGAGTTAGTAATCTAAACTATACTTCCCCATTAAACCTACTCAGCCTTAAAATAAGTTGTTGTCTTAGGCATTAATTAAATCATAAAACCACTGAATAAACTAACTGACATCTTTGTAAAATGGTGATTTTGTTATAAACTTTAATCTTGGCAAGGCCACTTGAAAAGAGAAACTTAAAACTGTAGCTGTAAATGTGTATACTCAATAAAGCTTAACCTTTCCTCTTATTAGCAACACTTCCCTCACTTAAGGGGTTTCCTTTTCTTAAGCCATTTACACATTTGACACATTATTCATTTTATATGCCCTTGGAAGAAATATTTACTTTAAATATATAAAAGATACCCAGAAGTATCTAATTGTTTCATAACTTGAAATCCTAGATGAACTAGAGATTCATCTGGGGGAAATAAAAGAAATGTTAAGAATTGTATGACTCATTCCTTCTAGCCTGAAGCTTTGTCATTTTTTTTCCTCTGAGGTTTTAAACTTATTTAAATAAAATATGAGAGACCATATTGTCCAGTAAATAGAGAATCAATCTGAGTCCCAGAAGACCTAGTTTCAGGGCTTGCTTCTGACATAAACATATTGGCTGTGTGAGACTGGACAGTCTCTTAACATCTCAGTACACTGGGCAACCAAGACTGGGTAGATATTGTAGGGGAGTTGGAGATTTGCGTTGGGAAGTGTTTCCTTTCTGAAAGTGTTCTACATCAGTGAAATCACAGGTCCAGCACACACACACACACACACACACACACACACACACAC
>JAQQSV010020915.1:0-10893 GCA_028646515.1 Pseudochirops corinnae
TAGATAGATAGATAGATAGATAGATATACTATTATTATTATTATTATCATTAACTACATCCAACTGGGAATTAAGATACACAGGCACTGTGATGGGGAGATCCATCTTGCCCTACCAGAAAGTCAGAGGGGTGATGGGGGATGACATAGGAGAGAACAGATTTGGGGAGGATTTATACAGTGGGTTGGCTGTTTTGGGGTGGTGGGTAGGGGAAAGATGGGGAGAAAATTTGTAACTCAAAATCTCATGGAAATGAATTATGTAAACTAAAATGAATAAAAGTTAAATTTTTTTTTAATTAAAAAATAAATTATTTGTAGCAAAAAGAAAAAGAGAAGGAATTGGCAAAGTAAAGAAATTACACAGTGAGAAGAATAACAATAAAATATTTCCCCCATAAAACTTGGTCATAGTTTCCTCTAATTACATGCACCATCAGAGGAAAAACAGTGTGTACACAGAGGACATGCATGAATAGGTACATAACCTAGAAAAAACCTATATCCAGGTTACACATATGGAAAAATAGAGAGAGAGAGAAGGCTATAGATATATCTACACACACAAAACATGTACAGAGTGGAAGAAAGGGCAATCTGAAAGGGAAAGGCATTAGCAGCTGGAGGAACCACCAAGAATCTCTTTCAGTAGGTAAGATTTGTCCTGAGTCTTGAATTAAAAAAAAAAACACTTTGAGGCAGAGGTGAACACATTAAGCATTCCAGGCATGGGAGGCAGCCAACAACAAGGTCAAGAGATAGAATATGGAGGGTCTGCTTTGAGGACCTATTATAGGCAGTCCAGTGTCGCTGGAGAAGAGTATAGAATATGAAGACTGGAAAGATTGGAAGCAGCTAGATTATGTAGGCTTTGAATTCCAGAATTTTTCTGTTCATGGTCAACTAACCAAAGCCTCTGAGGCTTTGAAGCTCATCCTCACATCAGAACTTTTCTTCAGACAATGAGCTTCCCACAAATGGGCTACTTTATATATCCTGGAGTCAGAGGAGTCAGAAATGAAGGGACCTCAGAGGTCTTCTAGAGCAGCCCACACATGAACAAGATTCCCTGCTACAACAGATCAAAGGGATGGTTGTCAGAACAGCAACAGAGAGCCCATGCAAACAGGGTCCTGACCTCTGGAGATGCCCAAGCAGAGGCTTCCAAGGCACTACAGTGGGGATTCCTGAATCAGAAAGAAAGGAGTTGGCCCAGATGATCTCTAAGCTCTCTTCCAATTCTGACATTGTCTGACTCTCTCTTCTAGCATATTATCACATCCATTCTGAAATTTCTTCTCCCATCATCTTTCTCAGGAGACCCAGATTAAAGCATATTTACTTTTGATGGATGTGCTACACAGGTCCAGCAGTGGCCCTTGTATTCAGAGCACACCTCTTTCCAAGTGTTCAAGAAGCTGGTTTGTGAATCAGTATTTATTATTCACAATAATAAGCAGTGCTCCAAAAGCAGCCAGCAAGAAATCAAAGTCAGTGTGGGGTGGGAAGGGAAGGTATGTATACAGAGGGGCCAAAGGGAAGATGAGGGGTCTTGAGAAGGACCTTCTCCAAAGCAGAGATTGAATTCCTTATAGCTGCAGCTCTAAAAATCTGGAAGCAAATGATGACTTGGAGCCAAAGGATATGAGGAGGGATTGTTTGTGGCCCTGTTTATAGGAAATCATCAAGCCAGAGGTAAGTATATCTGCCTTCCCCTGGCAACTGACTGAATAAATTAATGATCAGAAGATAGAGTTAACACTAACTCTGAATGTTGGGGGAGAGAAGGAGAGAGAGAGAAGGACCAATACCAATTGAAGCTGCCCCAACAACACAAGTAACATACCTTCATTTCCAGCACTGAAGCAATCATAATACCTTCCATTTGTTGGTATGTTTGCTTTTCAGTTTACAAAGTGCTTTGTGCCCATTATAATCTTTTTACATTTTTCATGTGAGATTGATTCTCTTTATCTTATTGAGGCTGAAAGTAAAGCCGGTACTCATAGGCCTGATCCAAATACTGATCAGCTTGCAATGTTTGACTGACTCCACCTTCTCCAACCCAGATGGACTTGGCCCTCCTTAGGCCTTCCACTTCTGTGGGCTCAATCTACTGCACACTCCCTGGAAAGGTCAAGGGAGACAATAGCATGCAGCATTTGCTGCTGGTCTTAATGAACACGCTATCAATGTTAGCTCTACTGAAGCTCAGTGATCTACTGGCCTCAGCCTCCCCCAACAAGCAGGGGTTATAGGATCAGGCTATCACATGCGGTCCACTACATTTGACCTCCACAACAACTCTGGGATCTTGTTGTCATATTATTCCCCATTATTCAGATCAAAGAATCATAGAGATAGGAAGGAAGTTTCAAAGCCACTTCAACTCTCTTTGTACACAGGTGTAAAGTGACCTATTCACAGCAACCCCAGTGGAAATCAGCAGCTGGTGTTCCATCATTTCAGTCACGTCCAATTCTTTATGATGTCGCTTGGGGTTTTCTTGGCAAAGATCCTAGAGAGGTTTGCCATTTCCTTCTCCAGTTCATATTACAGATTAGGAAACAGAGCAAAAAAGGTGAAGTGACTTGCTCAGGGTCACACAACCAATAAATGTCTGAGGCCGAATTTGAATTAGGGTCTTCCTGACTCCAGGCCCAGAGCTCTATCTATTGTGCAATCCAGCTGCTAGAAATTAGCAGAACCTTTCCAAAAGTGGATATTAAGTTTGTGTCTAGTAGCACCTAGTGCAGTACCTGGCATACAGATTCCCTACTGTGTCATTTCCTATTTCCAGTGAATCCATGAAGGTTCTTAAGGATCACTGTTTTGCTGTCTCAGTGCTAACAAACTGCTTGTTAATTCATTAATTTACTCAATTAAAAATTGATTAAAAAAATATCCCATACCATCTCAAGAGTTAGAATGGAACTCATACACTCCAACCCCCTTATTTTATGGATAAGATTATATGGTTTAAATTATTATATGGTTTTATGGATTATATGGTTTAAATAGGGGAAAGCACGTGGTTAATTCACACTGAGAGTAAGAGGGAATATTCATTAAGTACCTACATGTGCAAGGCACTGAATCTTAGCTCAAATGTTGCTCATCCTTCATTTTCTAAGAGGACCACTGACATCCTGGAGGAATGACTTGACTTGCCCATGAATTGGATTTAAGTGAGGCAGAGTTGCACGAAGTCATCAGCCTCACTCTCTCTTCCAGAGTCATCAAAGTCTGGTGGCAAGATGAAAGTTAAGATGGCCTGGGGTTCAAAGGATGACCTTGATGTGTTTGATATCTGACCAAGCTCTAGGCATTTCACAGTGCCTGCTTCAGTCACCTTCATGGCCATTGGAACAAATTGTTCTCATCCACCCATTCCACTGGGGAAAGTCTTCACATCCTTGGGGTAGATGCCCCCCAATTCACTGACAGGGTTGAGGCCTGTAGGTTACCTCAACCTGGTTTAGCCCACCTGCCAGGACAGTTTACTAGGGTATGACCATTGTGCTTGCTATACTTCTTGGAGCCCACAGGTGAGAGTCAGGTAAAGGTAGATACCAAAACCCTGCAAAGGACTTAGCAAGCCCTCACATCAGAGAAACTAGCCTTCCATGAATACCCCATACACTCCTCTAGCTCAAACACTTGCTAGCTGTGTGACCATTTTTAGCCTCAGTAAAATAAACATAATAACAACAGCCAGCTCCCAGGGCTTTGGTGGGGCTCCAGTGAGGTACTATATGTAAAGTACCATGGAAAGCTGAAAGTGCTATAGGATTGTTTACTATTATTATATAGCATAGACTTTGTTCTAAACTGTAGAATGTAAATAAGCTGTCCATATAAGGGGAGAGAGGTTTCTATACAAGCAACCATGAAAGAAGAATGATTGGGATAGTCAGTTAGCATGGATTAAATGCCTACCACCTATCTGGTACTGTGATGGGCAACAGGGAGACAGAAGACGCAGTCTCTGACCTCCAGGAAATGATGGCACCATTCTGGGTTTGGAGATTATGGCGCCAGAATCAAGACAAAAGAGTCAAATGCCCTATTTGGGGTGAGAGAACATGAAGAAGTAAATACAAGTTATATACAAAGTTATCCAAAGAGGTGTCAATGGAGAGAGAGATGTCAAAACCTGAGGAATGGAAGATCAGGAAAGGCCTCCAAGAGGAAATGGGGACTGAGAGTTGACTCTGAGGAAGGCTGTGTGTTCTCCTCTCCTTCTTTGCAAAGACAGGAGTCTATGGACAGCCTGGACACCCATCCAGACCAGCACTTTGTAACTCACAGAGATTTGCCTGAGAAGGCGGATGACAGCCATGGTCAGGCAGCCACTGTGGGCCAGAAGTGGGACTGGAACCCAGGACTTCCTGACTATAAGGCCAGGTGTCCATACCCTGAGGGTGTGGTACATTAGCCATGGTGACTCCATTGATGTTCTTGGTAGTTTTGCCAAAATGATTTTTTTCCTTTTTCTTTTCTATTTGTTCCAAGGGATAGATAAATGGGGAGTGAAAAAGGAGGGAATATATCGAAAAGGAAAATGATTGATGTCAAACCAAAAGAGAATTTTTTTTAAAGAAAAGCTACGTTATATACACATGCTGTAGGTGGCACTGTGCTTGGAACAAATGTGATGCTTAATAAATGCTTGTTGATTGATTGAGAGTATGCCTCTGGATAACTTAATTTGAAATGCATGTAACCATCACTCTCGACTCCCCAGGGCAAATGCTGCGAATCTCCTGATGTTTCTGTTGGGCTGAGGCAGAGTTCTTTCTGTCTGCCCCAGCTTCACTCCCAAAGAGGGCCTGTCTCAGTTGGCTGGCTCCCCGGAGACACAATTGCCCAGGAAAGCATAATTGGGGGAAAAGGAACAGTGGCTCTCAACCTGTGGGTCACGACCCCTTTGGGGCTCAAACAACCCTTTCACAGGGATCACAGGGGTCACCTAAGACTATCGGCAAACACATATTTCCAATGGTCTTAGGAACCAAGACACCGCTCCTCCATCCGTCCCCAGGCAGGTCCACCCACATGCAGACATGCCCACATACAAGTATTAAAGGGTCGGCATTAGGAAGGTTGAGAACCACTGTCCTAGATTATGTGCCTTTCTCCAGACTTTTGGAACCACTGTCCTAGAGGATGTGCCTTTCTCCAGACTTTTGGAACCACTGTCCTAGAGGATGTGCCTTTCTCCAGACTTTTGTTGTTAGGGAGGTAAGCACAAGGGTGTCTTTAAAAGATAAGTCACCCTCCTCTCCCAAAACAATGGAAAAGCAAAACCATGTGATTCTCTCTCTCTCTCTCTCTCTCTCTCTCTCTCTCTCTCTCTCTCATTTTGTTTTTTGTTTCCTGTTTCAATGAGTCTAAGTATTCAAGGATAGTAGTAACTCCAGGTTCTAGAGCCTCTTTCTAAAATATAGACAATTCTATAGCTCTACTTTGAAATGTCCCTGTGGGAGGGTAAATTCTTCCCTTCCCCATTTCCAGGTCTAATCTCAACTCTGTGTCTTTGTTTCTAAATAATGATTCCTCACAATTTGTCTGTAGGCTTTTGGTGTTTCTAGTTCCCTGGGACCTCTCCTAGCTCTGGAGAGACACCAACTTTGACTGGCAATAGGGAAGACAGCCCCACTTCTATCACTCCTGTCTCAGTATCCTCAGCATCCTTCATCCTCATTTGTCTTTGGCTTCAATTGTTTTTGATTCTTGTAAAGACCTCTCTCCAGGTCTTGGCACACAAAAAGGTGAGCTTGTTACTTCTTTCTCTTATGCCCATGGAGCTCTCCTGACCACCCAGGAGTCCTTGCCTAAAGGGCTTCAGTTCCAGTGGGAGGGAGTAAGGGAGAACCTGACAATAAGAGCAGCGAGATGTTGAAGTGGCTTTACCCAGGCAGGCTGTGAAATCGCTGTCCCTGGGGAGATCCCACAATGCAACAGATGCCAATTTGCCTGGTTCCCCAGAGTGGTGAAGTGTCTGAAGCTTCTAGGGGAAAATGATCCTAAAAAGGCAAGGTAAGAATATAAAAATAATAATAACTGAGTCAAGAGAAGTTGGCAGTGGGAGGGGAAAAAAAGGATGACTTTGTGCCTTTGAGCTTGTTCCTAAGAAAACAATGTGGTTCCATAATATTAATAGCTCACATTTAGACAGCATGTCAAGGTTGGAAAAGACCTTTTTTTAACAACAGTGTAGGGAGGAGGGAGCATAAATACTATTACCCCCATTTTACAGATGAGGTAAAAGAGGCTGTGAGAGGTCAAGTGATTTATCCCTCATCACACTGCTATTAAGCATCAAAGTCAAGACTTGAACTCAGATCACCTGCTTCTAATCAGTTAATTCAACTATGGTCTACTGCCTTGGCAATTTGCCTTGTACAATTTCACTTTGCACCTAAAGGTAAAGATCATTTCTCTTTGTTTTTGCATACTGTTTGGATCCAGGCAGCATGGGATAAGGGATAGAGAACAGACCTCACTCTCAGGGGAGCCAGGTTCAGGTCTCACCCCTGGCAAAGCCTGGGTAAGTCCCCTAACCGCCAACCTCCTTCAGGAAGCAGACCTTATTTATAAGTAGCTGAACAGGTTCGGATCTGCAGTGGGTGGCCCCTCATATGAAGAGCAGCTTTATATACTAGGAATTGCAGCTCAGGTTAAAAAAAAAAACAAACAGGAAAATACACATGTACACATACATACACATACACACACAGTGTCTTTATTAAATGTAAAACCCCTGAAAACAGGGAATATTTGATGTTTATCTTTTGCTAGCACATAGAAGCATTATACAGTAATATATACAGTAGGCACTTAATAATTGTTTGTTGATTGATCTATTGAATAGATGAAAAGATGAATCATACTATAGTGGGAAGTGTTAATTTTTGAGATAGGAAGACGTGTTCAAATCTCACCTCTGACACATACTGACTGGGCAACCATCCACAAGTCACTTGACCTCATTGCTTTCAGGGGTTAGGAGGTTACAAAAGGCTTGCCAATCTGTATGAGTGGAGGGGCTTCCCTGTATCTTCATCAATGGAGGGAGTCCTCTATACGTGAGGTTCATCAAATTAACTACATCACAAGCCTTATAAGAGAGGCATAGTGCCCAGGACTAAGGAAGTGATGTCTATGCTTTAACTCTTCCCAGGTTAGCAAATATTTAGGGCATGGTGAGTTCTAAATGCAATGTTTTAGAAAGCTGTTCTAGAGAATGGCCATAGAAGGGACCTTCAGTATGGTGAAGAATCCTCAGTTCATGCCCTATGAATATTGGGTATGAAGGCCTGGGAAATATTAAATCCAGAGAAATCAAATCTTAAGGGGAACATGGCAGTAGACAGACAGGAAGAGGAAGGACTTCTGCTCTGCTTGGCCCTAGATGGCAGAAATAGTCATGATGGGAAGAAATTACAAAAAAAAAAGTTGATTTTGGCTTGGGCAGCTAGGTGGTACCATGGAAAGAATGCCAGACATGGAATCAGGAAGACTCCTCTTGCTGAGTTAAAATCTGACCTCAGACACCTACTAGTTGTATGACCCTGGGCAAGTCACTTAACTTTGCCTCAATTTCCTCATCTATAAAATGACCTGGAGAAAGAAATGGCAAACCACTCCAATGTCTCTGACAAGAAAACTCCAAATGGGGTCACAAAGAGACAGACATGACCGAAAATGACTGAATAGCAAAAGATTTAGATGCTGGGGGAAAGTTGTAGAAAGGATCCTTTTTTCAAGAAGAGGTTAGACTTAGTGCTCCCCAAAGGTGCTTCCCTCTCTAAGATTCTTCGCTTCCTTTCACCGTACTCCAACCCAGATTGGCCTCACCCTCCTCTAAATGCCTTTCCACACCAGGTACCTAGTTTTCTACTGATTTGTACAGCTATCCATTGGTTTCTTACATACTAGTTGTGTCTCTCCAACAAAACTGTAAATTCCCATATGACACAAAGTCAGGCACTGTGTTCTTGGGAGGCAGCATGATACTGTGGAAAGTGTACTTGCCTTCAAGTTCAAGGGTCTGAGTTCAAATATCACCTTTGGCAATCACTGCTAACTACTAGTGTGGCTTTGGACAAGTCCCTTAACTTCCCTAAAGCTCTGTTTTCCCATTATGAAAGGAAGGAGTTGGACCAATTCTTGACCTACAGTACTACTGCAATTTTGCATCTCCTCTCCATATATCACCACTATGCATGCCTAGTCACACCCCCCTCATCCAACTAACTGCCAATCCTGGAACTTCTACTGCTATTTTATTGCCTCTAGGATGCTCTCTTATCCACTCCCACCCTCTCACCATACTCCAGGTCCTTACGGTCTCTCCCCTGGACCATTTTCCTGGACTCCTAATGATGCCAATGCCCCAGTCTCCCTCTAATACATCTTGTCCATGCTGCCAGACTAACCTTTCTAATCCATTGCATTGCAATGGTCACATTGCTCCCCTGCTGACTACTGTTCAGTTGCTCCCCTTGCCCACTGAACAAAAAATTTATCATTCAGAATCATTCACAAGCTTATCTCAACATCATCTTCTCCTCTGCCTCTTTAGCCTGACATGCTATGACTAAACTCATTAATTCTTAATTCTCTGAATTGATCCTCTAAGATCCTGCTTCTGTGCCTTTGTCTACACTATTCCTGCAACACTGACCAATAATAACAGAATAATAGCAGGATAGCAATTTGTCGCAGCATCATTTCTATTTGAGCCTCATCCTAATAGATGAAAATGAGGAACAAAATAAGGAGATAATGAGACTAACTCAATGTGTTATGGCACGTTGTTTCCTTACAATTCTCACAGTCATATAAGTGTTTTCTTCACAACCCTAGTTTGGAGAGTTGGGAGGGGGGGTATTATCGTTTTTGATTTACAGAAGAGGAAACTAAGGCTCACAGAAATGAAATGACTTCTAAGTGTCAGATTGGGGCCTCAGATCTACAACTCTTGGTTCCATTTCTAGTAAAGCCTTGAATTATACCATGGAGGCTCTTTCTGCAATCAGCTATTGAGATCCTCCCAAGGCTTCAAGGTTCAGTTCAAATACTACCATGTATTCCATGAAGCCTCCTCCAATTTTCAACATCTAAAATAATACAGTTCTTCTATTTACTAATTGTGTGACCTCAGGCAAGTCATTTAACCCTCTGTGTCTAAGATTCCTGATCTGGAAAATGGGAGAATAGGATGATGTCTAATTATATCTTTAAAATTATATGATCTATGTAGTAAAGATATGATTTATGTCATGCTGTGTAGATTGTATTATCTCTACTTTAAAGATTTTAAAATTCAAAGTCAAAATAGACCTCCAAGATCATGAAGTACACTCATCACTCAACTTTTCCACTCCAGAAAGATAGAAGGAAAAAAGAAAAGGAAAGAAGAGGGGAGGGGAGGGCAGAGGAACGAAGGGAAGGGGAGGGAAAGGGAGGGGAGGAGAAGGGAAGGGAAGGGGATGCAACGGGAGAGAAGGAGAGGGGAGGGGAGGAGAAGGCAAGGAGAGGGGAAGAGAAGGGAAGGGGAGGGGAGGGGAGGAAGAAAGAAAGAAAGAAAGAGAAAGGAAATAAAAGAAAAAAGAATAATGCAGTGGAGACTTTCATCACCTTGCCCAAGGTTATCTAGCCAGCAGTGACTAATATCCAGCCCTTGGTCTCCAAATCTCCTACTCTTCCTGATTCCTGGGTAACATGACACAGTGAACACTAGCTTTGGTGGTAGTAGGTCTGGTCTCCAATCCTCTTTCTGTCACCTATTGCCTTGTGATTTTGACCAAGTCACTTTGCCTCTCCTAGACTCAAGTTCATCATCCATTCAATGAAGGGCTTGACCTCAATAGCCTATAGGGTCCCTTCTGGCTCTAAATCCATGATCCTATGATCCAGGGCAGCAGCCACATTCTTCCAGTCAAAGCTATTTTAAATTCACTGTTTTTGAAAAGGTCTCCAGGACCTTCCTCTGTCCTCAATCACATATTGGAGTTGACCAGCACTGACCACACCAAGAAAAGGGCTTCATTTGAAATCTCTTAGCTTGTTAATTACAGAGAGATTGTCCCCCTGCTGCTGCATGGCTTCAGGCTCTCATTTGGATAGAGAACCCTGTGACAAAGAAACTAGGAGATGCAACAGGAAGAGAAGGAGGCAGGGCCATCTCCGTGCCATGGGAAGCCTTCCTCAGAGCAAGGGACTTGGTTGATTTTTCTCTTTTTCTAACCTTGCCTAGAGACATTCACCCAGCACTCTTCAGCTCTCCAACTATGCTAGTATAAAGAAAACTCAACTGGGAACTAGAGACCTGAGTCCTAACCCCAGCCCTGCCAATGACTAAAACCAACTTTCATCAAATGCCTTCTATGTGCAAGAAACTGTGTGGTAGGTACTAGGAGTAGAGAGACAAATAAAATGATCCTGCCCTCAAGGAGCTTAAATTCTATTTAGTGGACAGCCCTGCCCTTCTACTACAGTGAGCTTGCCTGAGAAGCAGCCCAGAGAACTGAGAAACTCAGTACTCCTGCACCCTGGAAGCAGATATCCACTCTAAAAATACAGGATATAGGCAACCACAATGGGGAAGAAGGAAACTGCAAAAGCTAGAACAATCAAATCATTCTATAGTGAGCAAGAACAACCAAACTCAGAAGGCAAGACGGACTCTACACACACACTGGAGACCACAGAAAGAAATGTGAATTGGTCTCCAGCCCAAAAAGCATTCTTGGAGAATTTCTTGGAGAATCTCAAGAGGCATTTTAAAAATGAAATTAGAGAGGTAGAAGATAAATTTAAATCTACAGTGACCAAATTGGAAAAAAATTTCACAGAAGAAAACAAACCTTTAAAAAGTAAAATT
>JAQQSV010020916.1:0-10893 GCA_028646515.1 Pseudochirops corinnae
ATGTGTCTGTGATTGTATACAAATTTTTCCTGGTTCTGCTCTTCTCACTTAGCATCAATCTGTATAAGTCCATCTCCTTCCCATTTCTTACAGCACAATAGTATTCCACTACATTCATATACCACAACTTGTTCAGCCATTCCCCAATTGATGGGCATCCCCTAAATTTCCAGTTTTTTGCCACCACAAAGAGAGCTGCAATAAATATTTTTGTACATAAGGGACCTTTTCCCACTTCTATGATCTCTTTGGGATACAACCCCAAAAGTGGTATTGCTGGGTCAAAGGGTGTATGCAGTTATTTATAGCCCTTTGGGCATAGTTCCAGATTGCTCTTGGAGAGAACAATTTTGAGAGTGGTGAGGCACAGTAGAACTTCAGGGGACTGAGAAAAAAGTGGGTAGGTGAGATGGGACAGTAGCTAGATGAACTAGAGGGGTCAAAAGAAGGCTTTTTCAGGATTGGGGAGGGCTGAGCCAAAGAAAAAGATCCAGTGGATATAGATTAAAGATGCATGGGGATGGGGTATGATTAGGAAGGGGTAACTGTGGGACCAATTCTAGAAGAAAGGGGACGGACTGGGCTCAAAGGTGTCTGCTGAAGGATCTTATAATGTATTTTGATATCTCTCTGCTTTCATGATGAGAAGGAAATGAGAGAAAAAGGGGAGGGGCTGAGGGAATTGATATTATATCACCTCTGTTCTCAATAAAAAGCTAGAAATATATCTGTTGTCAAGTGGTGATGATGGATGGTGTTGTATGACCACAATTAGGGGTTAGAGGAGAAAAAAGAAGAGAAGATTTGGAAAAGTTGGCTGTGATGCTTCTCTCCTCTTGTTGGAGAAGTGAATGACTAGAGATGCTGAATGAGGCATATATTATCAGATATAGCCAATGTATTGATTTGGAGTGAGAAGAGTAAAATCCTCTGTATGGCGTTCATTTTGCTTAGCTACATTTCTTTATTACAAGAGAAGGTTTATTTGTGGAAAGGGAAATCACTGGGAAAGACCAGTGGGGAAATTATTAATTAAACATTTTTTAAAAGAAAGAAACATTAAGGAAAAAAGGAAGGAAAATTTGCTGTAAGGAATGAAGTGCAAAGGTACATGATAGTAGAATTGTTGTTGTTGTTCGTCATTCGTTTTCAGAGGACCAGTGACATCACAAGATGATGTCTTGACTTGTATGTGAATTCAGTTTAAGTAAGGCAGAGCTGCACAAAGTAGTCAGTCTTACTCTTTTTTCCAGAGTCATCGAAATCCATGGGCAAGACAAAAATCAGGATGTCTGGTGATGGCCTGGGCTGCAGTGGATGATCTTGGCATCTTTTCAATGTCTGACCAATCTCTAGGTGCTCAGCTGCCTTTGTGGCCATTGGAACATATTGTTCTTATCTGCTCTTTCTGCCAGGGGAAATTTTCACTTACTTGTGGTGGACATCCCCCTAACTCACTGATAGGTTTGAGGCCTGTCAATTACCTTCAACCTGGTTTAGCCCTTTGGCCAAGACAGTTTACCAGGGTATGGAAGTTGTGCATGTTATAGCTTCTTGGAGCCACAGGTAAGAGTTGGGTGATAAGCAGAAACCAAAGGTAGATGAGCAGCCGTGAAAAGTGCTCAGCATGCCCTCACACCAAAGTTGCTAATCTTCCCTACACACCCCATATGCCCTGATAGTAGAATAAAATGACTGTCAAGAAGCATTTAGGGGGCAGCAGAGGTTATAGACAATGAATTTATGAGTGAAATTAGCTCATTTTTGTGACTTTCTTCAATGACATTCAGCAGTCAAGAGTGAGAGTAGAAAAAATTAAACTTGTCTGTGGCCACAGTAGATGTGGCATCTGAACACCTAAAGGGAGGAGTTAAGGAAAGGAAGAAAGAAACATGAAAAGGGTCCCAAATAAATTGGGTTCAGCCAGAAGGCTCCCAGAAAGGGGTAGTTAGTGAATGGATGGAAGGTGAAACTGATCAGAAACCTGCTGATGGGACCTGAGAGATTCTTCATTATGAGAAGCAGGAGAGAGCCCTCATTTTACATGGCCTTCTGGTGACTGAGGGTTATGGGAGAATCCCTAACAGGCATGAAACCTAGCTACTGTCTTTGACTCTTCACTCTCCCTTATCCCCCATATCTAATCTATTGTCAAGTTTTGTTGATGTTACTTTAATGACATCTCTTGTATCCATCCCCTTCTCTCCTCTGACCCTATCCCCACCCTGGTACAGCCCTCATCACTTCATGCCTGGTTTATTGCAATGGTCTTTTGGTGAGTGGGTCTGCCTGCTGCAAGTCTCTTCCTCACTCCAGTGCATCTTCCACTCAGCTGTCAAATTGATCTTCCTAAAAGCACAAGTCCCATCATCACACATGCACGCACATGCGCGTGTGCGCACGCGCACACACACACACACACACACACATTTAATAAACTCCAGTGACTTCCTGTCACTTCCAGGATAAAAATTAAAATCCTCTGAATGTCATTCAAAGCCCTTCATTTCTTTCTCCTCCTGCCAGCCTCTGTACTGTCTTCTCACACCTTCCAGCCCTTTATGGATTCCATGATCTAGTGACACTGGCCTCCTGGCTATTCCTCACACATGGCTGTCCCCCATGCGTGGGCATCTCTCCCTCTTCATCTCTGCCTGCTGGCTGCCCTGGCTTTAGCCTCAGCTAAAATCCCTGTTAAAAGAAGCCTTTCCCACTTCCCCTTAATGCTGGTTCCTTCCCCCTGTTAATTATTGCCACTTTATTCTGCATACATCTTATTTGTGCATAGTTATTTGCATGTTATCTCCACCATCACACTGTGAAGTCCTTGAAAACAGGGACCGTCTTTTGCCTTTCTTTGTATCCCCGGTGGTGGGGACAGTGCCAGACATGTGGTAGGTTCTTAATAAATTTTTAATGGCTGACTGACTGACCTTAGGAATCAGAAGGATTGGGTTTGGTTTTGAGTTCTGTCACCTACCTGTCTATGGGCAAATCTGTCCTCAGCTGTGAAATGAAAGGGTTGACTTACACAGATAGTGTCTAAGATCCCTTTCAGCTTTGACATTCTTCAGTGCTATGAGTCCATGATTCTGTGATTTCTTAAGTCCTGGACCTTGAAGCTGGTTAGAGGTCCTACCATCTTGGCTGCTGTGAGCACAGTGAGTTTGTGGTGCCTACCTGCCACCCCTGCCCCTGACTTTGTCCCTGGATTGTGTGTTTGTGCCACAGAGAATGGGTGGAAGATACTCAGCTATGGATCCAGCAGGTGTCCAGTACCCCCAGCACCAGGATGGACGTGGTGCATCTCCAGGAGCAGCTGGACTTGAAACTGCAGCAGCGACAGGCTCGGGAGACTGGAATCTGCCCAGTGCGAAGGGAGCTGTACTCACAGTGCTTTGGTGAGTGCATCTGGGGGCGGCAAGGAGGCCAGTGTGGAGAGGAGGGGGAACAGGGACACCCAACTGGGCTCAGCTCATGATAATGGCCACCTGGAACTTGTTGTGTTTTAGTGTTTTCTCCTCTAGCATCACTGGCTATGAAGATGCAGTCAAGCATAAAGCTTGGGACTCTCACTGAAGCCCAGAGGGGTTGTCAGTAAGTCAGCAAGCATTCATGAAGACCTTACTGTGTGTGCCAGGCACCATGCCAGGCACAGATGGGCATGCAAAGAAAGGCAAAAACAGTCTCTGCTTCAAAGAGCTCACATTTGCACGAAGGAGACAACTGCAAACAATCATGTGCATAGAAACCTATACAGTGTAAAGAAGTGAACATCTCTGAGGGCAGGCATTGGGAATGGGAGTTGGGGCAAGGTGGTGGGCATGGTGAAGACTGGGAAAGCTTCTTGTAGAAAGTGGAATGAGTACTGAGTCCTAAAGGAAGCCAGAGAGTAGAGGTGCAGAGGGAGAACTTTCCAGGCCCCAGGGACCTGAGGTGGGGCAGCCAGGGAAAGTCTGGGATTAAGAAGGTAGGTCAGTGGTAAGAGGTCCAGGACCCTCAGGGAGAGTGTAGTAGACTCAGAGATGTCTCAGTTTCTTATAGATTCTAAATATCAATCTTTTATCTGATGTAGCTGTGGAAAATGATTTCTGCCAGTCTGAAGGTACTGCTTGTTGTTACATGAAATCCTTTTAAAAAAATCTATGTATAAACAAAGCCCCTGATTTTTGTGCCTTAACAACTCCTTCCATTTGTTTGATTAAAATACTCCTACTCTCGGTAGGTGGGACAAATATTGGTTTTTAAAAGTACCAGACCCAAGGTCACAGCTCCAAGCCCAGGGTGGTCCCCTCTGCTAATTCATCCCCTTCCTTGGTAATGAACACGAGTCTCCTCACAGAAACCCTGCTTAATAATGGTGTTCATGCATTTGGTACCTCACAGGCTGATCCCTCCCGTGGTGCCCACCCCACTAGGGAGCTCCAGGCAGCCATTCCCCTGGCGTTGTGTCCAGGACTTCCATGAAGTAACCAGCCCTCTTACTTCTGGCCGCCCTTCAGCTCACCAGTCAGTATCCTCATTACAGCTGGAGTCACTGCTTGCATTTAGAAGTTGCTTGGAATGGGAAAAGAGAACTCTTTGGTGATTTGCAAATATACAATCAAACCACATTCAGACCTCAATCCAAAAACTTATTTTGGAGATTAATTTGCTTACCACTTGATAAACTGACTGGCGCCAAGAATCTGCAACAAGAGGTCTCCTTAAAATATTGGGCTTCTTGGCTGCTCCCCAGCTTCTCTGTGTCAGACTGGGCACTTGCTCTTCAGTCCTGCATGTTAGTTCCATCCTCAGGACCCCAGCTGCTCCATGCAGGCCTGCCCAATCAGATGGTCACACAGGATTCCTTCCCAGTTTCATGCAGAGACAAGTGACTTCCTAAGACCATGAAATTGGATTCTTTTTGCACAGCATGTACTTGATAGTTATAGATGGGTAATAAATGTTGAATTGTAGTGGAAGGAGTGCTGGCCTGGGAGTCAGGAGTACAGGGTTCAGATCCCAGCTTTGTCATTAACTAACTTTTTGTGTGACCCAGGTAAGTCACTTCCCCTTGCCAAGATGAGCCTGTTTCCTCAGCTATTAAATGAGGGGTTTTTGATTTCTAGTTGCCGTGCCTTATAAGGATCAATGGAAGAAACTAGGAATATTTATCCAGGAGAATCCTCAGAGTGGACATGACAGTCCGTGATAATTGAATTTGCCATTTGGAAGTGGGGTTAGAGCTTTTCTGTTTAACCTCAGAGGACGGAACCAGTCATAGTAAACAGATAGAGAATGGAGAGAAAGATTTAGGCTTAAAGTAGGGAAATAATTCCTCACAATGGAAGCTATCTAAATAATGAGAAGATCAGAGTGTAAATCATAAACTCTACCACCCACTATGTAAAAGAAATTGACACTGAAACTCATTGGGGGGGATACATGGTCCTCTGAGGAAAAATTTTCTCTGAAAACATACACTAAGAGAACAGAAAAGGAGAGGATCGAGAAACTAAGCCTTCAGATATAATCTAGGAAAGCAACACATGAACAAGCCTAGAATAAGAATCAAGGAAATGTTGGCAGTTTTGAAAGTGGTATGGATTACCTGTGGATACAGAGGACTTTTAACCGTCACTGGAGGGCTTCAGTTAAAGGCTGGGTGGCAGCTTGTTTGGGAGGCTGCAGCTGGGATTCCTGACCAGGCTAAGATTCTGCGAAATGCTTTCCTGGGGCCTTTTCAGCTCTAACATTTGGGGCTCTCTGGCATCTGCTTCTCTGCTACTGACTGGGGAGGGATGTGAGCTCACAAAGTGCCCCAAACAGCACCAAAGTCATCAGCTTTGGACTTGGAAGCAGAAGATCTAAGCTCAAGTCCTGGCCCAACCACTGCTGCATAAATGTAGGCAAGTCACTTGGCTTCTCTGGGACGCTCCCCATTTCCCCTCATCTGTAAAGCACCTTGGGGGTGTTTGGAAGAAAAGCCCTTTGAAAACTGGAAGGTGTAGATATGGGAATAACAATTATACTGAGCTGCAGGGCTCATATCGCCAGTGTATCTTAAAACTCCTCAGTTCTAAAGAGGTGAACTATGGCCTGCTGTCTGGGCATTGTCCTAGGCTGACTGCCTGGTACTCCACAAACCTCGGTTTTGGCATTCTGTCTCCATCAGAGAAGTGCTTGGTCTGGTGGGAATGGACTCTATGAGTCATCACATTCCTTCCCCTCTGCCGAGAAAGAGAGAGAGAGAGAGAGAGAGAGAGAGAGAGAGAAAGAAAGAGAGAGAACTACCCGTTTTCACTGAACGGTTTTTCTGACCTTGGACAGTGTCCCCAGTTTGAGTTAAAAGCAGTCAAGAGAGAGCATTGCCCTTCTCAGCATTCTCCTCAGGGAGAAAACATGGTTGTTTTTTTTCCAAAACAAGTTGCCTTTTACAGTCTTCTGTCTTCACTGATGTGTGTGTGTGTGTGTGTGTGTGTGTGTGTGTGTGTGTCTATCTCGCTGTGTCTTGGAAGATGAGCTGATCAGAGAAGTGACCATAAATTGTGCCGAGCGGGGCTTGCTACTGCTGCGTGTCCGGGATGAGATCCGAATGACCATTGCAGCCTATCAGACCCTATATGAAAGCAGCGTGGCCTTTGGCATGAGGAAGGCACTACAAGCTGAACAAGGAAAGTCCGACATGGAGAGGAAAGTGAGTGGGAAGAGGGGACTCAGTGTGCACTCTCTGAGGCAAACCCCCTTCCCCACCCCCCACTCCCATGGCCAAGCCTGCAGATGCTGTCCCTTCTGTCTCCTGGGCCCCCTCTGTTCAACTTAGGTCCAAGAGGCAGAAGTCTGCCTCCATTCTAAACTCCTGAAGTCCCCTTGGGATATTCCCCTAGTTCTCAAGAAGCACAGCATTTATACCAAATAGTCTTTCTAATCCAAATCTTATCATTTGCATGTCAAGAGATCACACTTGGTTTTAAATCACAATCACCTTAAGCTTGTGGTGGGGTTTACTCTTGGTTTTTTTCCCTGGGCTTCAGTGTCAACAACTTGGAATTCCACTGGGTGGCAGTAAAGATTCTGGGAATATGGGATTTTCCCCTTGGTTTCATAGATAAACTTAGATCTAACTCAACCTGTTATACACTCATACTCTCCCCCTCTCCCCCTCACCCCCTTCTCTCTCTTCACATACAACCCTGTCCTAACTTCTTGCCCTGTGGGAAATCAGATGTCCTCTTTGCTCAGATTGCAGATTTGGAGACAGAGAAGAAAGATTTGGAGAGGCAAGTGAATGAGCAGAAGGCTAAGTGTGAGGCCACCGAGAAGCGGGAGATTGAGAGGAGGCAGGTTGAAGAGAAGAAACACAACGAAGAGATTCAGTTCCTGAAGCGGACCAATCAGCAGCTGAAGGTGAGGCCAGTCACTCTCCGTGTCATGAGCCTAATTCTTTGGAGGGCCAGGTGTGCACTCAATCACAGCCTAACATTTTCTCTTCTTATGTGGTAAGAGAAAGCAGCCGTGTGGCTCCCCCCCTCCAACCTCCCAGGGCTCAGATAGAGAGCTGCCTCTTCAAGAGAAAGCTGTTCTTTAAGTGGGTGTGGGAGAAAGTGATGTTTACATTCCACTACAACTTATATCTTTTGAGCCTCTACTTTTGGCAGCATTTTTCCCAGAATAACCGAGCCTGGGAAGTCCTCCCTGGCAAGTCACTGCATTTTCTCACCCTGACATTTTAGAGACTCCCGTTCAGAAGGGCCAGA
This sequence comes from Pseudochirops corinnae, assembly GCA_028646515.1. Lineage (NCBI taxonomy): Eukaryota > Metazoa > Chordata > Mammalia > Diprotodontia > Pseudocheiridae > Pseudochirops > Pseudochirops corinnae. The sequence continues at coordinate 7,740 of JAQQSV010020916.1, forward strand.
CCTCAAATGCACATGGATGTTATGTAAGACAGTCCCTTAGAGCCAGAGCATGAAGGGCAAAGAAAAATCTTTATAATTCTAAGTTTCCACCTGGCATGCTGTCAGAAGAGCTGGCCATTTGTTTGTCTCCCTCCTTTCTTGTAATCCCTTTATCTGCCTAGATAGGAACACAGCCAGAATGGGATGGCATCCACTCTCGGAAGGATATTTCCACAGCCTCTCCTCTCTTCTTGTCAATGGAAGATCTAGCAGGAACTTGGAGCTCTGGGATTGGCAGGCTCATGAGCTTCTACACACCAAAAATATTCAATCCAAAAAAGGGGGCAATGCTTCCTGATAATGGAGGGTGGTACCAATCTTTGTTGCTGAAAATTGATTTGCTGTTGGGATACAAAATTCTTTTTAAGAAGAAAAAAATCAATTCAGAAATATTCACAGCCAGAGAAGTCGTCTTGAGAGTAAATCTTTTCCTCTCTTTCACAGATATTTTTGGTATACCTTAATCTGCCAGGGAGTTTGTAATAACAAAAGCAAAGGAAGCTACCTTAGCATCTTTCTAACACATCCTAGCAACCACTTAATCCCTAGAATGAAGGATTCCTTAGAAATGAGTTATTTCTGTGAGCTCAAAGCTATCTGGCTTCAAAAGCGCTGCTTGCCTGCCTTCCCCATCCTAGGATAGATGCACTTACCAGTGATTTATTTTACTAGTTGCCTGAAGAACAGAACAGTTGTCTCTTAGGCAAACCGTCAGCCCGACATACAAAATGAAGGCAGCCTATACACTAGTAGCAGTTTCCTTTAATTGGGCGTCAAGTTGCCTCAGTGATGGAAAATTTGCTATTTCACATCCCCTTGTCCCACCTGGCACACAACTCCTGAGTTCCAAAACTGGAGGGCCAAATGTTTAATTTAGCAGACATAGTCAAGCCTGAAATGTGAGTCCTGAAACCACTGTTTCAACAACTTTTATTCAATTTCCTCTTCAATGCTTTACATTATACCCTGAGCCTGGCCATTGTATGGAAACCAGGGCAGCTCTGGTTTCTCCTAATGCAGCAAGACCATGCTGCCAAGCCAGAAACAAATTTAGAAAATATGGTGTTGGGAATGAAAAAAAGAAAACCCAAACCCTAAAAACCTTGGGCCTGACTGTCTGGACTATTTCAACTACTTCTTTTTTTTTTTTAATAGATATTTATATTTTAAATCAAACCCAATTAAATAGAATATGGTTTAGGTACATGAATACTTGGGCATCAGAGGAGTAATAGAGGTGGTACATAGTACCAAAAACCTATACACAGCCTTTCTGTTTCTTCTTGTTGACAATACACAGTGTGCCTTTATACAATCAAATATTGCAATGGAATAACATTCTGTTTTCATTCAAAGACTCTCAAGAGTGGAGATGACTGATAATCTTTATAAAGTCATTTTTTTCCAAGTCCTTTGACAAAAAGTAGTAACAAGAAAAAAAACCCCTCCCCAGCCCCATCAAAAGAGAAACCTCTCACAAGGAAATATGGGCCAGAACATAATGGAGTAATACCCAAATTCTGTGATGCCCTGCTGAAGGGTTTCCTGGGTCTGAGCAGAAATACTTCAGAGTCTGTTTATTGTCTTAATGACAGTGAAAGGAACAAAGGTCACAAGTGGCAAAATCCCAAACTACCAGCAGAAGCAGGAGGTGGGGGTAACTGCCCAACAGAATTGATTGATTTAAAAAAATTTTTCTTCTTTAAAAAAAAATAGTCCTATTTAGGAATAGACATTCTAGTTCAAGGATGGCGCAAAAAACTGGAGTGAATCATTCTGATATAATCAATAAACCAATTGGCATTTTAAAATATGCTTCTTCTTCTACATGTGTTCTGGACAAGGAGGAGTAACTGGAGAGCAGAGTCTGGGGAGAGCAGGGAGACTTTGATGCTCACACACAGCATTCTTAATTGCACCTTCAGCCTTGTGTTAACAATACAGAGCTACACCAGTGAAACACTGGTTTTTAAGTATTCTGCATCTCAGAAGCTAGTAAAAACACAAAATTATATACCTCTACCAAAGGCAAGGAGAGTATAGTCACTTCATTCATGGCCTGTTACTTTCCTTCAAAATTAATGCTTCTGCAAAGGAAGGAAATACATTTAGTTTGTAATTAATACCTTGTTTTGCTAAGGAAAGCAAGCCAACAGAGCTCCTAGCCCCCATGCCTTCCCAAGGAACATTTTAAGGAGAGGGCAGAATCTTTTTAGACACTTGCTCTGCAGTCTTCAGAATATGTGATTATTACTGTAATATTAGCAGAACTAGTGCTAAGCTTCCTCTCACAGCTCCTAGCATGAGCAGTCCCAAGACTATTCCCCGAGAGTTTAACAATCTCTCAAAAATGGCTTCTTGCTGTTGTGAAGTCCATCAATCACATTCTTCTGGCAACAACATACAGACTCACCTCTGTCTCTTTAAAAATCTTCCCTATGTGTGTGCTACATGTGCAGTGACAGGCAGATCTCTGTGATTCTGCATTTTGTGTGGGAGGCTTTGGATGGCTCCCAGTTCTTCCTTAGGAAATGATGGCGATCTCAGTGATAAAGTACAGGGGTGGAGCCAAGATGGCGGCGTAGCAGCAGCAATATATCGCAGCTCTCACATAGCCACCCCAAAATACCCATGGAATAGGACTCTCGACCAACCTAGAACTTCAAATCGCACACAAAGATACTTCCCACTAAAGTCAGCTCGGGTATGAGGAACCATATCAACACTGCCAACCGAAACCAGCCTGGCCTGAAGCCGTGGCTGTGCCCCGGGGGCGGCCGGGCGGGAGGTGCAGAGAAAGCTATCAGGTGAGCGCAGATTAGCACCAGCTGCGAGGAGGAGGGATTGTGAAAGAGGGAGATAAGCATCCAGCCGAAAGGTCTCCAGAGCGGAAAAGCGAAAGGCGGAGGTTTTGCACCCGCCTCCACATTGTAGCTTCCCGCCCTCGGCCTGCAAAAAGCAGGGGGACTGAGCGATTGTTTTCAGACCAGTGCTCTTGCATTGAGCGGCCTGGATCCGGATCGTCGTCTTGGGCCTCGGTCCTGGAGTCTTCATTATCCAGTCAGCCGGAAGTCTACGGCAGCCGGGAGGACCCCAGCGATTTGGGACAGAGCTT
>JAQQSV010020917.1:0-10892 GCA_028646515.1 Pseudochirops corinnae
TCTTTTGCTTAAAACTACGTGACCACTTTAGTGATAAATTGTTATGTTATAACATTGTGAAAGCAGTACTTTGTTTTTTGTGAATGTTTGGCTTTAATTTACTGCTAAATAGAGAGTTCACTATACTATGTGATCAGAACCTTAGAGCTATCCACAGCAGCAGTCCTCTGGAAAGCTGCTTGTGCTTGACTTTATAACTAGTTATATTCTCATAGTATATCAATTATTTTTGCCCTAGCAACCAGTTCATTCTTGTTGATGGAAAGATCGGGAGGTGAATTGCCTCTTCTTGGGTCCTCTATCTTTTAAGGATGAAAGTATCACTATATCAAATCAAGAAATCATCAGTTGTTCTGGTTTTGGCAAACAATGAGTTCCAGGAGATATTTACATCATTGAAGTCCCTCATCCCTACTATACCATGCCTCTGTGCTAGACTTGTGATCTGTTTCTTGAATCCCTTATCTATTTCCTCTTTCTTCCTAAGAGGTCTATGGCATACCCCAATGGTAATATCCTTTCTGATTTTGTTCCTTCAGTGATCTTTACCGAAAGGCTTTTGATAATGCTTCCTACTTTTTATTCCTATATTTCCTCACATGAATATCACTTTATTTTGTCAGTTAATAAACATTTATTAAGCATCCACTATGTGCTAAAAACTGTGCTAAGCTCAGGGGATACAAAGGCAAAGGTAGTTCTTGCTTTGAAAGAACCGTAATGGAGGAGAAAACATGCAAACGTCTATTTAAAAACCAGCTGGAAACTAGATGAATTGGAGATAATCAATAGGAAAGTCACTTGAATTAACAAGGACTGAGAAAAGCTTTTCATAAAAGCTGAAATTTTAGCTGAAGTTTGAAGGAAGCTAGGGAAGCTAGGAGTCAGAGATGAGGAGGGAGAACATTCCAGATATGTGGGACAGTCAGAGAAACTGCTCAGAGTCTCATTTGTAAAAAACAGCAAGGAGATCATTGTCACTGTATTGCAGAGTATATGAGATTAAACTGAGATTTAAGGCATAAGAAGATTTTAAGGATGGTAGAGTCTGAATACCTAACAGAATATTAGATATTTGATCCTGTAGGTAACAGGGAATCACAGGAGTTTACTGAGTAGGGAGGTGACATGGTCAGACCTGCACATTTGGAAGATCACTCTAACAGCTAATTGTATGGTGGAATGGCATGGCAGACAGGCCAACCAGCAGGTTTTTGTAATAGCCTATGTATAAGGTGATAAGACCAAGCACCAGGGTAGTACAAGTGTCAGAGTAGAAAGTGGGAATGTATGAAAGATGTTAGGAAGATAAAACTGATGGGTCTTGGCAACAGATTGGATGTGGGGATGGAGTGAGAGAAAATGAAGAATTGAAAGTGACGTCTAGATTTGGAGCCTAGGTGACTGGGAGGATCATGGTACTGTTAATAGTCAAAGGGAATTTAGGAAGAGGGGAGAGTATTGGGGAAAATGATAATGAGGTCAGTTTTGGATATGTTGAGTTTCAGATATCTTTGGGACACCTAATTCAATATTTTCAGTAAGTTTCTAAAGACGAGAGACTGGAAGTCAACCAAGGTTAGGACTGGATAAGGAGATCTGAAAATCCTAAGCATTGAGATGACAGTTAGATCCATGGGAGCTGATCAAATCATCAAGTGAAATAATATGGAGAAAGAAGAGAAGAGGGCCCAGGAAAGAGCCCTATGGGACATAAATATTTAGCAGGTATAACCTAGATGAAGATTTAGAGGCGACTGAGAAGTAAAAGTAGTCATAGAGGCAGGAGGAGAACCTAGAGAGAGGAGAGTGTCAAGGAAAAGAGGTTGATTGATTTTGTGTGAAAGGATGCAGGGACATCAAGAAGGATAAAGATTGAGAAAAGACCATTATATTTGCTGATTAAGAGATTATTAGTGACTTCAGAGAGAGCAGTTTCAGTTAAATGATTATTTCAGGAGCAAGATTATAATTAATTAATTATAATTAAGAATTATAGATAATTAAGAAGCCAGTGAGAGGAAAGGAAATGTAGGCACCTATTGAAGATTACTTTCTCAAGGAGAACTTCTTAATTTATATTATCATGACATTCTTATTGACAGATCTCTGCTTGATTAGATATAGTGAGCCATCCCCATCTAATCATAGAAATTAATTTTTATTTGTAAGATTTTAAGCATCATTCATTTATGTATTCAGTAAGCATTCATTTATAGAATCATAGAATTACAGAATTTGTGAGTTGGAAGGGTCCTCAGCAGTCACCAAATCCAACCCATACACACACAGATAAAAAAAAACAACCAAACTTCAGATCAGTGGAACAGAGTAGACACACAATTTATAGCAGCAAATGAATATTTTCATTTTCAGGTAAGATGGAACTGGTTGCTAGAGTAAAAATGATTGACATAGAATGTATGTAAGAATGTAACCACTGCACCTTAGAATTTATGAAAGAAAAGAAAGCCAGACATAGTCTGACATATACCCTAGATTTGGGGAGAGCAGATTTCACAGAGATTAAAGGAATACCTTGTATTTGACAAGTATAAAGGTTTAAGTTTTGGGAATAAGAATTCATTATTTGTTAAAAATTGTGGGGAAAACTGGAAATCACTGTGGCAGAGATTGGGCATAGATCAATATCTTACACCATTTATCAAGATCAGGTGAAAATGGATATATGATCTAGATATAAAGAAAGATATTACAAGAAAATGTGAAGAACATAGAATATATTACCTATCAGACTTATGGATAGGTGAGCAATTTATGAATAAACAAAATATAACAGGATGAAGTGTAAAATGGATAATTTCTAATACGTTACAATAAAAAGAATTCATGCTAATAAAACAAAGGTAGCCAAGAACAAAAGGAAAGCAGAAAATTGGGAGGGTGGGATTTTTATGGAAAGTTTCTCAGATAAAGGTCTATATTTCAAATATATAAAGAACTTTGTCAAATCTATAAGAATATGAGTCATTCCTCAACTGATAAATGGTCAATGGATATGAACCGTTTTCTGAGTAAGAAACCAGAATAATTTATAATCACATAAAAAAAATGTCCAACCTCTTCTTGAAGACCTCCAACAAAGAGGAAACCCCTCCTCTTCTCAAGATAGCCCATTCTACTTTGAAAAAGCCCTAATATTTAAGAAGTTTTTCCTAATTGTGAGCCTTAATTTTCGTTTTGCACTTTTACTCATTGCCCCTGCTTCAACCTTCTAAGTTCAAGCAGAACATGTCAAATTCCTCTACCTCCATAAAAGTCATTCAAATATTTGAAGCCAGGTATCATACCATACCTCCCCACCCTCTGACCTGAGTCCTCTCTTTTCTTTTTCTTCAATTAAGCCCAGAAATGTGCATCATGGAATTAGATACCATGGGAGACAAAGAAAGCAAAGGCACTCTCCCTGCCCATGAGGAGTTTGCTGTCTAGTGAGGAAGGTAAGATAAGTAAACTGATAACTATAATAGTTTTTCTGGACAACAACAAGACAAAGGAATAGATCTTTTCCTTAATACTCACAACCCCTCAAACCTTTCTAAAATAAATCCTGCAAAGATAAAGTAGCTTCAGTTGTCTCCATAGTCTAGGACATCCAGAATCCAAAATAAAGTTTTTTTAAAAAGACCACAAACTTATGCTTATCAACCCTGAGCTCACTCAGCCCTTTCTTCACCTCTCATACTACCAGCAGCAAGGTTGCACTAGCAAACCCAAGAACACAATACAGGCTTACAACAAAACTCATCCCTACACCCTTGCCCCCCCTTCTCTCTTCCCAGTTAAGACTCCAGCTCCAGACTACAAAAATGTTCCCTGGCTTCAACTGTCAGCCAGGCTTCTACAGCCTCTCAGGAGCTAAAGCCTGCCAGGGGCCACAACCCTTTCACATCAGTGCTGCAAATCTCTGAACTCCTGGTGCCAGGGCAAATAACTTTGTAGCTCCAGCAGAGCTTGGATCCAGGGTAGACAATCCTGTAGCACCAGCAAAGAATTAAGGAATAGGGAGAGCAAGACAGAACACCAGGACAGGACACTGTGTATGTCCAAGGGCTGTGGAGCACTCCACCAAGCCTAAAAAAAAAAAGATCACAGAATCCAACTGAGACAATTGGTCAGCCAGTTGTGATCACCAAAAAGTCAGCTGGGACACAGATACAACCTAGAGAATTATGAATTGCTGAGTGTGGGGAAAAGCTAAGATCTTCTGGTTAAATTTAACAATTCAATTCAGAAATGAGTTCTGTAAGTGATCAGGAGAAAGAGTTTCAAATACAAAGGAAAGGAAAGACAAATGATACAAGACTATTGTGTATCCACTAGAAAAAAAATAGGAAATTCACAAACAAAAGTAATATAGTCAAAATTAGAAGAAAAGCATGAAACAGAGGTGAGGGGAGTGGGATTTACAACTAGTTTCTCTGATAAAGGTCTTATTTCTCAAATATATAGGAAACTGAGACAAATTTATAAAAAAAAAAAATAAGAGCCATTCCCCAACTGACAAATAGTCAAAGGAGATGAACAGGGAATTTCCAAGGGAAGAAATCAAAGATACTATTTGTCATATTAAAATGCTCTGAATCACTAATAAATAAAGAAATGAAAATTTTGAAAAATTGGAAGTACTACCTTACATCCATCAGATTGACTTAGATGTAAGAAAAGGAAAATGACAAATGATGGAGAGGATGTGGGAAAATAAGTACTGTTAGTGAATCTGTGAGCTAATCTAACAATTTGTAAGGAGGGTTATAAAACCTTTGACCCAGCAATACCACTACTAGGTCCATATCCCAAAAAGATTAAAGAAAGAGAAATCATATGTACAAAAATACTTATAGCAGCTTTTTTTGTTGTGGTGAAAAACTGAAAACTTACAGAATAACCATCAATTAGAGAATGACTGAACAAGTTATGGTGTATGAACATGATGGAATACTATTGTGCTGTAAGAAATTGTGAAAGGGATGGTTTCAGAAAAAAACCTGGGAGGACTTATATGAACGGATTCAAAGTTAAATGAACAGAACCAGGAGAATAAAGTATATAGTAATAGAAATACTATAAAGAAAATCAACTATGAAAGACTTAGTAAATCTTTTGATGTGGATCAATACAATGAGCCACAACCATTCAAAGGACCCATAATGAAAAATGATATCCATCTCCAGACAGATAACTAATGACCTCAGAGTGTGGATTAGAAGATTTTTTTCTCTTTATTTTTCTTGCTCCCCCATGCCCACCCCAGAACATGGCTAATAGGGAAACGTTTTGCCCAGTTTCATATACATATACACATATTATTATACGTGTATGTATACATGTGTGTATATATGTGTGTGCATGTGTGTGTATGAAATGAGTATTATATTTTTTGCTTTCTAAATGGGTGGACAAAGGAGCAGAGAAAAGAAGAGAATTTAGAACTGAAAATAAAAATAATTTTTAAAAAACAACACTAAAATAAAACCGAAAAAGAAAGAAAATGTAGGAGAGAATGAAATAGCGTGTTCCAAATAGCAGTGGAGTTCAAGATACTCTCCTGAAAACCTGAGATTAAACCACACGTGCAAAAAGATGGATGTTCAATAATAAAAAAGAATTTGGAACATTTTTAGAAAGAAAACTAGAACTGAGGAGCTTATTTGCTTCTCTTGAACGCCCCAAACAACAGAAATGTAGGAATGAATAAGTGTTTCAGCAGGGAAGCGATGGCAATGAAGTGACAACAAGGAGACCGATATCCAGAGACTTCTTTCTACTGTACAAAGGAGATGGGGTGAAGACAGAAATCTGGTAGAGGCCACAGTGAAGAAACAGACAGGGGATGTTATGGACAGAACCTGGCGACACCTTGCCTATAGAGGAATCAATGTTTCTTGTGGGACTATATTACAATATGGGTGGGTATATGAAAGGAGGGAGGGGAGTAGGGAGAGGTAGAGAGAGAGAGAGTTGCAAGTTGTGCTGGGCTCAAATAAAGTACTAGCAACGAGGGGAATGAGACCTCTGATCTCAAAAATAAAAGGGTTTATATAGGAGTAGGTGAGGAGGAGAAGGAAAACACTGAAAGGGGGGTGGGGTGGTGGAAAGGAAGGAATCCTTACTTTGGTAGTGATGAGATGCAGGCTCTGGGAGCTCCCTTGAGCTCTCCTTGAATCTTTGAGGTGCAGGCTCTGGGAAACTCCTTGAAGTATGATTGAATCTTCCCACTTGATGAGGCATTTGCAGAAGCCATAAGTATTTCATTGTGGCTGGGCCCAAACCTCTGTTACCAGCCTGGCCCTCTATTGTCCATCTGCTTCACACCCTTGAGCCTATCAAAATATCAATCCACTCTTGCATTGACCTCATTAACTCCTCCTGAAGACCCTCCCCACACTCATTACTAGAGTCTGACCTCATTGACTCCTCCTGAAGACCCTCCCCAAACTCCTCCTCTACCACCCCTAGATTCCTCTGTATATAAGACCTCATCTTCCTTCCATGTGGTGTGAGAGCACCATAGAAGGCCCTAGCACAGACTTGCTCTGTGACAGCACCATAGAGTTTTCTAGCACAGACTTGCTCTGTGTCCAATGCAGGCAAACTTTCAATAAACTTTACTTTTCTTTGGCTGAGAACACTTGAGTCTAATTCTTTTGGCAGGACCTGGTATGTTGGTATTTTGGGGTCTCAGGCAACCCTAACCCTCTAAGTGGGCAACCTCTTCAGTAGCGGAAGTGATTTCCATTGATGAATGCTCCTATGGGTAAAGCAAGATGGTGCCTAAAGGGAGATGGGGACCTTACACTGAGTATGACCTGGAGGAATTGGATTACTAGTTCTACATTGGGAAAAGGAGAGTTGGAATCCCTAAAGGCACTGGCACCTGGAGGAGTGGAAGACCGTAGACATAGGGAGGAGATTTTGAAGCAAATGGTGAGGGGGAGAGAGAGGAGGGAGGCAAAGTAATCAGTGGAGTGTATAGATCTGTTGTGAGCTCCATAATCCGGGACATGATCAGGGAAGGGCCCTACCATGGAGCACAATGGAATAGGCAATCCATGGAGCAAAAATCCCACAAGACAGGGACAGAAAGCACCCAGAGAAGAGCTTATGTATACCTTCAAAGCTTTGATTACAGGAGGAATACAGGAGTCATGAATCAAAGAATAAGGTTCTAGAGTAGACAGTAAGAGAGGCTAGATAATGAAGAAATTAAAAGAAATTCTTTTTGGAAAAGAGTGCAAAAATGAAATTAAAAAAAAACAACAACTAACAAACAGTACTAGCTGAAAGGAAGAAGAGGAAGGGAGAATCTACTTGACTAATGTAAAAGATAAAAGGGGTGGAGGAAACAATTATATAACCAGATAAGAGCAAGAGAAAAAGGAACTAATAAACAAAACTCCAAAAGGAAAGGGACAACAAGAGAGAAGATGAAGAATGAGGAAAAGAGGGCCAAGGAGAATAGAGTCACCTTTAAAAAAAGATTAAAACTAAAGTAACTGAAAACTTTGTTTTCAACAGAAAAAGGAAAACAATGACTTTTTAAAAAGTCTAACATAAGAGACAGATGGAAAAAAATATAAACCTAACTTACAGCTTTAAATGTGAATGGATAAAATAATCCAGTAAAACGAGAAAGAGTGATAGATTGCATAAAAAACAAAACTTTTTAATCTGTTACTACAAGAAACACATTTAAAAAATAGAGACATACACAAAATAATACTAGGTGGAAAGAAGGAAAAAACCTAATATTCAGCAAGTGAATCCAAAATAAAGAAAGCAGGAATTGCTATCATGCTATCTGACAAAGCAAAAACAAACATTCAAAAATTAAAAAGTGATAAACAAGGAAACTATATTATGTTGAAAGGAACCACAGACAGCAAACCAATAGCAGTAGTAATTAAACATATGCTTCAAATGCCTTACCATCCAAGGAAACATTATCTGTGCTTCAAGAAGACAAGGATAGTAGTACAATAATAACAGGAGATTTCAATATCCCTCTCTCAGTTTTGGATAAGCCCAACAGAAAGATAAACAAAAGGAAAAATATGGACCTGAATAAATTGCTGGAGACACTAGGGTTAAAAGACTCAATGCATCTTCTAAGTAAGACAGCATCATATGAAACTTAAACAAAAATTGACTATGTTACTAGGGTATAGAGATATTACAAACAAATGTTTAAAAGGTAGAAATAATTAATAATATAATAATGCTATATATTTATATATAAGATATAACTGTAATATAATATTATATAGCATATAATAATATAAAAATAATATTATGATAATAATACAATAAGTAATTCTTTATAGGCCATATCAAAATTAAAATTAGTTTAAGGCCTACAAAGAAAAGATATAGACCCAAATAGAGACTTAACAATGAAATTTTAAATAATGAGTAGGTCAAAGAACAAGTCATAGAAATCATAGAAAGACAATTATAGTGATGAAACAATGTAATAAAATTTCTGGGTTGCAGATAAAGCAGTCTTCAGGGGGAAAATCATATTCTTACAAACATTAATGAACAAAATGTATATATTTTTTAAAACAAATAACTATAAGAATGTATTAGATTAATTCTACAAGATAATTCTTTAAAAAAGAAATTACAAAGAGAGATGAGATGATGAAGACATTTGGCCTGCCTAATCAGGAAAAGTATCATAAGAAGATACATAGTCTGAGCCTTTATGGATAAAATCTAACAGGCAGAATGTAAGAGAACATTCCAGGTGAGAAACAAGATGAATAATGGCATGTAGGCAAAAGAAGAGGAGATATACTCAAGGAATGATGATGTTTGACTAAGTGAAGGAAATAAGAAAAGAAACTTGTAGGATCAGGCCAGAAAAGCAGGTTATAGCTATTAGAATCTAAACTCCTCATTAAAATATAAACTCTTTGTGAGTAGAGATTATTTAATTCTTTGAACTTTTAACACCAGGACCTAGCATGGTGGCACATAATATTTGTTCAATACATGCTTATTGATTAGTTGTGGGGGCCCTCAAGCACCAGACTAAAGAGTTGGAACTTTGTTTGGTAGTAAGTGGGGAACCCCTGAAGAATTTTAAAGAGGGGAATGACATTACTGGGAGGGGGGTCATTTTTTTAAAAAAGGGAATATTTCTTGATGTATGTGAATAACATTTATAGGCATCTACTGACTCTATATATGGGCACATCTTATTAGCATTATTTAACACTAGCAATTAAATTAACAAACAAAAAGATTAGCAATATTTAGGATAAATTATCTAGCAAGGGGGGTTGGTAGACCAATGACTTAGATGGCTATAAAATCCTTTCATCTAGTACTATTTGATAGTTGTTTTTTTAATTTCATTTTTGCACCCTTTTCTAAAAAGGATTTCTTTCAATTTCTTTATTATCTATCCTCTTTTTCTGTTTACTCTAGACCTTTATTCTTTGATTCATGACTCCTGTATTCCTCATGTAATCAAAGCTTCAAAGTTATAATATAATGGTGGGGTAAGAGGTAGCTATTTGTTTGGGTCATGAGATTGAAGTTATTTGGATAAAAATCAACAAACAGGGTAAAGAACAGAATTTTTTCCCAAGTACATCTATATCTGTTAAACCTAACTTTTCAGCACACAAAAGGTTTGACATTATGTTCCTGCCTGGGGCACTCCATCATGTTCATCTATAAGGTACATCTTGTTCATAGTGATGAGGTACAGGCTCTGGGAACCCCTTGAGCTCTCCTAAAATCTTTGAGGTACAGGCTCTGGGAAACCCCTTGAAGTCTGATTGAATCTTTCCATTTGATGAGGCATTTGCAAAGGCCATAGGTATTTCATTGTGGCTGGGCCCAAACCTCTGTTACTAGCCAGGCCCTCCATTGTCCATCTGCTACCCATGTTGGTATTTTGGGGTAACCTCTTCATTTTTATGGGGAGGGTCTTCAGGAGGAGTTAATGAGGTCAATGCAAGAGTGGATTGATATTTTGGAGGGTAGGAAGCAGATGGACAATGGAGGCCCAGGTTAGTAACTGAGGTTTGGGCCCAGCCACAATGAAATACTTATGGCCTCTGCAAATGCCTCATCAAGTGGGAAGATTCAATCAGACTTCAAGGGGTTTCCCAGAGCCTGTACCTCAAAGATTCAAGGAGAGCTCAAGGCAGGGTCCCAGAGCCTGCACCTCATCAATAGGACTCAAGTTGTTTAATACCTTTGGGCATGTTTTTAGGAGGAATAATATTGATGGAGAAAAGATAACACTTATTCATCATAGCAAAGGCCTTGATCACCTCAGCATGTATAAACTGAAAAATTTTGAGAATTGCTGTTACCCAGAGGACTAATTCAGATCGTTTGGTATCAGTGGGAAAGACTACCCTAGTGGCCTGGCCCATCCAACAGTGACCTCGGGTGTAGCAAGCCAACATATTTGATCTTGGTGGTCAGTTCTCATACAGATGCCCAGGAGATGCGGTTTTGGCATAGATTTGTGCTATGCAAATCTAAACGCTTTGAAACCTGCTCTCATCTTGTAAAATATTAACTGACTTCCAAAGACTTGTTGCATTTCCAAAGACTTTTAGTGCCTAGTTTTCTCAAAGCTTCTGTTAAGACAAGTCTTTCCTGTTTCAGTCCCAAGGTATAGCAGATTCAAGACAATGATTTACAAAAGACCTAGAAGTTTGGAGGTCTGCTCTGATCTGCATTCTCTTTGATAATGTTGATTGACTTTCTATGGACTGTCCCAGACTCTTGGAGCCTAAAAATCAGAAAGTTTGATTGTATCTGATGTTACTTCCAGGATGTAGCTGATCTTTGAAATAATAAAATTAAGATAGTGTCTCAGGATGTGAAAAACGAAGTCTATT
>JAQQSV010020918.1:0-10892 GCA_028646515.1 Pseudochirops corinnae
GGCTATAAAATTGTGTGTACCTTTTCATGCAGCACATCCAGCACTTCTAGGTCTGTATCCCAAAGAGATCATAAAAATGAGAAAAGGACCCACATATACAAAAATATTTATAGCAGCTCTTTTTGTGGTGGCCAAGAATTGGAAATTGAGGGGATGCCCATCAATTGGGAAATGGCTGAACAAGTTGTGGTGTATGAATGTAATGGAATACTATTGTTCCATAAGAAATGATGAGCAGGTGAATTTCAGAAAAACCTGGAAAGACTTACATGAACTGATGCTGAGTGAAGTGAGCAGAATCAGTAGAACATTATACACGATAGCAACAACATTGTGTGGTGACCAACTTTGCGATGCAATGATCTAAGGCAATTCCAGGGGACTCGTGATGGAGAATACTATCCACATCCAGAGAAAGAACTATGGAGTCTGAATGCAGATCAAAGCATACTATTTGTTCTTTTGAGTTTTGTTTGTTTGTTTTTTCTTTCTTGTGGTTTTTCCCTCTTGTTCTGGTTCTTCTCTCACAACATGATTTATGTGAAAATATGTGTAATATAACTGTATGTGTAATATAATCCATATATTGGATTGTAGGCCATTTGGGGGAGGTGGAGGGAGGGAAGAAAGGGGGGTAAATTTAGAACTCAAGGTCTTATGACAGTGAATGTTGAAAACTAAAAATTAATTAATTAAGAAAACAAAAACCTAGATTTAGATTCTTAGACCTGGAAGAGATGTTAAGGGTCATCTATTCCAAATCCTTCATGTTACAAGTGAGGAAACAGGGGCCTAGGGACCAAAGTGTGACCCAAAGTCACATAGCTAGAAAGTGTTAGATCTAAAATATGTCCCCTCTTTCACAGTCCATATAGTTCTCACTATTTCATACTTACTACCAATTAGTACCCATCAGTGAATTTCTACAATTAAGTTGTATCCTTTTTTTAACCAATGGCTAAGCACCAGTTAATATTTCTATCGAGGTAGATCATCTTGTATAAGATGACAAATGATTCTTTTTCATAGTAACTCAATCAATTAATATAGCAAATATTAATTATGTGCTTATTATGTGTCAATCTCTGCTGGGAGGTCAGAGTTACAAGACAAAATTAAGAATCCCTGCCCTTGAGGAAGTTACCTTCTATCAGTGGAGGGGCTATATGTCATATAGGACATGATATGTAGATATATATCATATAGATACATAGATATCACATATCTATGTACACATCTATATCTATATATGCATATATAGAGAGAAGTAGCCAGCACCATCGACAGAGTGCCAGGACTACAGTTCAAATCTGGCCTCAGACACTTACTAGCTATATGATCTTGCTAAGTCACTTATCTCCATTTGCCTCAGTCTCTTCTTCTGTAAAAGGGAATAATAATAATAATAATAACATCTACCTCCCAGAGTTTTTGTGAGGCTTAAATAAAGTAAATTGTCAAGTGCTTAGCATAGTGTTTGCTGTATAGTGAGTGCTGGACAATATATATCTATATCTATATACACATACATATATGCACACATATGTATTATCCATTGATGCATGTACATGTGTACAGACAGATAACTTGAGATATGTGTTTTCATTGTGTGTGTGAGAGAGAGACAAAGAGAGAGACAAAGAGAGATACAAAGAGAGAGACAGAGACAGAGAGGGAATCTGGAAGACCTGAGTCTAAATCTAACCTCAGACACTTACTAGCCGTGTGACCTTGGGCAAGTCACTTAACCCCAATTGCCCTCCAAAAAGCAAAAAATAAAATGAAATAAAATAGGGATGAAAATGTAATTTTAGTAATTTTAGTAGTAATTTTAGATAATGACTTGGGTATACAGCACATCCAATGAACTGGTAAAGGCTCATTGGTAGACGTTAGCTAATAGAGGTTTGAAGCATATGCTCACGTATACATATATACATATACACACATGCACATGCATAAATAATATAGACATACAGCAAACATACAGAATATACAGTAATATGTATATAACTATACATGCATACATACATGCACACTGTGTATGTAGTTGTTCAGTCATTTTAGTCCTGTCTGACACTTTGTGACTCCATATGGGGTCTTCTTGGCAAAGATACGGGACTGGTTTGCCATTTCCTTCTCCAGCTCATTTTACAGATGAGGCAACTGAGGTAAACAGTGTCAGAAGGCAGATTTAAATTCATGAAGATGAGTTTTCCTGACTCCAGGCCCAGTCCTTTATCCACTGTGCCAGCCATGTACATACACACATGCTCACATATATATACATACATACATATATAATGCCATTTGAGGGAGTAGGCATCAGTAAATGGGAGAAAACATGAAAAAATTGATATAAAAGATGGTGCTTAAAGTGCACTTTGAAAGAAACTAGGGATTCCGAGAGGGGAAACATGAGCACAAGGAGAAAGGAGAGGGTGTGCAGTCTATGAAGAGCATGAAGAAAGGCCAATTTGTTTCATTGTAGAGCATGTGAAGGGGAATTAAGTGTAATAAAGCTCAAAAGGTAGATTGAATTGAGGTAGTTAAGAATTTCAGATGTCAAAGAAGCTTATAATAGGGAGCCAGTAGGGTTTATTAATCAATCAGTAAACATTTATTAGGCACCTACTGTGTACTAGGCACTGTAATGATTCTGGAGATATGAGGCAAAAGACAGTTTCTGCCTTTAAGGATCTTACCTACAATCTGTAACAGTAATCAATTTAGAAGATACTTAGCCCTTAGTAACTTAGGGTTAAGTACCTCTTGAAGGAAACGGAAGGTGTGAGCTCTGCCTCTTGTGAACAGAGGACATGAACTCTGTCTCTTGTTGCTAACATGGGGGGTGGATTTGGCTGAGACAGAAGGCCAGTGTGTGTATATAAGAAGAATTCCAGAGACAGAGAATCAGAATCAGAAATGTTCCTCCTGGTGGCTCCTGGTGGAGGAAACAGGATTGTTCCAGCATCTGGGAGCTGGGCTTGCTGGACTGAGAACTGAGTTGGAGTTTTCTATGAGACCCAGAATCTGGTGAAGGCTGCCTAGAAGGCTGAGAGGGCTTCCTGGAAGGCTAGGGTCCTAGGGCCAGCTGAACTGCTGGAGGACTGAAGGAGCATGATGAAGACAAGACTTTGTTCGTGGCTTGGCTGATCTTTGGAGTTCCCAGCAACAGAAGTGGTGGAGGGTTTGGGATGTGCTGGACCCTGTGAACTTCGGTGTGTACCAGGGACTGCCTAGAGGACTGGACAAGGACCTGGGAGCTGTCTGCCTCTGAATCCAGGTGACTGTTTGGTGGATTCAGGTAGGAGCTGGGACCATGGAAGGGGATCCAGGGGATCAGAGAGATGACCCCAAGTCAAGATGAAGAAAAGGCCTCTCCTTGAATGCATGATGAAATTGAAGTTTGTTGGGCACCAAGGGGTGGAGGATTTGTGTAGTTTTCTAATGATTGTATTTAGCGACTGATTGCTAGATAAGGGACTGATTAAGTTAATCTATGGTTGCCCCATGAGTGGAAGATTGATTATTGTATTGTGAATTGATTGAATGATTAAGTATTGAGGGTTTCCCCCTTAGGGAAACCAGATGATTATTCTTTTGTTCTTTGTTCTAGATATTGTGGCCACTGTAGTGAAAACTATGTTAAGCTATTGTGAACACTATACTGTGTAATCCAAACCTTAAAAGTTGTTCACAGTAGCATTCTTTGGGGAAGTTGCTTGTGCATGGTGTTACACAATCTAATGGGAAGAAGAAAAATAATGAGACAATCACTTCTAAAAGATTGTATAATCTCTTGGGGGAAGATTGGAGAGGAGGGAGACAGGAGATAGAGAGACCAGTTGAGAAGATATCACATTAGTTCAGACCAGAGAAATAGAGAAATTCCACCCAATAAAATAAAAAACTCTTCAAGGAAAATTTTGTTTGTATTTTTGCACTTTGGTGCCTCCCACTTAATAATAATAACTTTTGCAAAGTACTTTAGAAACGTTTTCTGATTTTGTCCTCAGATCAGCCTTGGGAAATAGGTGCTATTATCACCCCCATTTTATAAATGAGGAAACTTGTCTATGGTCAGTTAATAAAATGCCTGCTTCTGGATTTGAACTCAGATCTTCCTGATTCCAACCTCAGTACTATACCACCTACCTGCCTCTTTTCTTGATTGTTTTCATCTTTTCTACCTCTGTGGAGATGCAAACTAGTGACCATTCTCATAGGTACTATAGCCACATCTGTGGAATAAATCCAGGAAAGAATGTTTAGTATCAGAAACCAAGAATGACTTTAAAGAAGAGACATGATCATCAGCTTTGATACTAAACTCCAAGAATCATGGGACCTTTCCATCTGATGCACAGCTGAAACATGACTTGTGTGTTGTCTCTCCTACTAGAATGGAGTTCCTTGAGGGCAGAAACTGTCTTACTTTTTTATTTTGCATCCCAAGCACAATGCTTATTCATTCATTCAACCATTGATCCATCAGAATAATTACTCCTGTTATACATACTCTTCCTCCTTCCACCAATGATAAACAATATATCGATAGATTGAAGTCGTAGAGAGATGCCTGGAACACTGAGAAATTAAATTACTGAAGGACACACAGCTAATATAGTCAGTTCTACTATAACACAGTACATCTGTTCACCAAAAGCACTATACTATGCAAAAAATCATGCAATAAAAACTACTGGGCTTATGGGGGAAATGGGGTCAGGTATACAACAGTCGAAAACTTCATTAGTTACAAACAAAACAAGGTTAAGAACCTAATAAGAACATTAGAACAGTTTTATACATAGTAAATAGTTTAAAAATATATAACTGCTACAGCAAATAGTGGCCCTGACCTCTGGCTGCTGCTTGGACAGGGCCATGTCGACCAAGTTGATGGTTGCAGGTGATAGGGCAGACTTGGTCAGCATCATCAACTCAAGGAGGGGGACCCTGGATGGAAAATGGGGATAGGGAGTGGACCACAGATGTGGAAGAGCCCTCCTCCATCCACAGCTCCTATCACACATGAAGATACATAATAAATATGATACTTTGCCTTGAAAATGACATGACGTTTGTTTATGGAGGTGGACGTGGGAAGGTGGTAAATATTTGTGAAGTGTGGTTATCCACTCTTGCAGAATAACCCATTCAGTGAACTGAGGTAGTTGGTAGATGTGTGTATGTGCATCTGTTTTGTGCTCAGTTCAGCTGGGTGCAGTTTTCTCTTTCTCCCTGACAAGATCTCATATAAGTAAACCAAAATTCAAGGCACATTCAGATTGTTTCCTAATATATCAATCACATTAGAAGAAATTTGCATTTTCAAAAACAAGTGTTACGGCAGAATTGACTGTGTCAGAGAAAGGATTTGAAGGCAAATCTTTCTATTGTGTATTTTCAGAAGAAGAACCATTAATGGGGAAAAGGACCAACTTCGTTCAAGTGGAACCTACTAAGGAAATTCAATCCATAAATTTTGAAAATGGAAAGTTACTCAGTTTGCCTGAGACTATAAAACATGAACAGATGAGTGAGTACATTTTTATATTGAAGTCGATAAAATTGAAAAATTGGGGAATGTATTTTTCTCATTTTATGTGTTTCAGAATAAAATAATTGTTAACAACTGAGATGAATGAAAACACCAAGAGACAGTGTTTCTGGGTAATTAATAATAAATTTATTACTTAGGTTAGTCAGCAATAAATTGATGGTCACTGGTTTTATAACCAAAAATGGCAAGAGAGATTCTGAAATGCCTTAAATTCCTTCTGAAAGGGAACTCCTCTGACAAGTGAAAATCAACCTTGATTGGTGGATGTTTAATGAGAAGGTGGGCTAAAAGTCTTCAGCTCCCTCTGCTGAAAATCTGGCTTGATGTTGAGACTCAGCAGCCTCTAGTACCTGAGCAGGTGAAGCTACTTCCATCTGGACCTTTCTGGCTGGTGAGCTGGCTCACTGTGAACTCTAATGAAGGAGATTGAGGACAGGGGTTCTTTCCCTCAGGGTAAGGGCTCAACCAGACTGGATTCTGTTTATATTCTAAACGGAAATTGGGTCTTCTAGCTGGGGCAGGAGTGGGGGTAGGGAAATCACTGTTTTGGGGTGGTGGGTAGGGGAAAGTTAGTTTTTTAAAAATATAAAAAAAATCTTGTAGAAGTGAATGTTGAAAACTAAAACTAAATTAATTAATTTAAAATGTTAAAAAATATATTTATAGTTGTTCTTTTTATGGTGGCAAAGAATTGTAAGTTAAGGGGAAGTCAATCAATTGTGGAATGGCTGAATGAGTTGTAATATGTAATTGTAATAGAAAACTAGTGTGCTATAAGAAATGACAAGCAGAATGGCTTCAGAAAAAAACCTCTGAAAACTCATATGAACTGATGTAAAAATGAAGTGAGCAGAACCAGAAGAACATTGTACACAGTAATAGCAATTTTAAAGGATGATCAACTGTGAAAGACTTAGCTACTCTGATCAAGACAATCATCCAACACAATTCCAAAGAACCCACAATGAAAAATTCTGAATGCACATTGAAGTATATTTTAAAAATACATGAACTTTATTTTTCTTGGTTTTTTTTTTCTGTCTGTGTTTTCTTTTAAAACATGGCTAATATGGAAATGTTTTACATGATTTCACATGTATCATTAATATCAAATTTCTTCCCTTCTCAGGAGGGAGGGATGGGAAGGAAATTGACAATTTGGAACTCAAAATTTAAAAAAATTCTTTAAAATGCTGTATATAATAATTGGAAAATGTTTAATAAATATATTTTTAAAATAATTTTTAAAAAAAGAAATTTTCAAGGAAAACCCCTGAAACAGAGGGAAAAATAGTAATTAAAAGGATCCACTGACCACCTCCTGAAAGGTATCCCAAAATGAAAACTCCCAGGAATATTATAGTCAAGTTCCAGAACATATGGGTCAAGGAGAAAATATTGCAAGCAGCCAGAAACAATTAAGATATCATGGAACCACAGTCAGGAAAACAGAAGATGTAGCAGTTTCTACATGAAAGGATTGGAGGTGTTGAAATATGTTATTCCAGAGGGCAAAGGATCTAGGATTACAACCAAGAATTACCTACCCAGCAAAACTAAGTGTTATTCTTCAGAGGGGAAAATGGATTTTCAATGAAATAGAAGATGTTGAAGCATTCCTGATAAGAAGACCAGAGATGAATAGAAAATTTCACTTTCAAATACAAGACTCAAGAGAAGCATAAAAAGGTAAACATGAAAGAGAAATCATACGGGACTTAATACAGTTAAATTGTTTACATTCCTACATGGAAGATGATATTTGTAACTTCTAAAAACTCTTGTTATTAGGGCAGTTAGAGAGAGTATACACAGACAGATGGCATGGGTGCTGAATATGATGGGATGATATCTAAAAAAATTAAAGTAAGGGGTGAAAAAGGAATGCACTGGGAGAAAAGGAAAAGAAGAGGTAGAATGGAGTAAATTGTCTCACATAAAAGAGGCTCAGAAGAGGTTTTACAGTGAAGGGGAAGATGGGGGGGGTGATTCTTGATCCTTACTTTCATTGGAATAATATATACACTCAGTTGGGTATAGAAATCTATCTTACCTCATGGGACAGTAGAAGGGGAAAGGGATAAGAGAAGGGAACAGGGCTGATAGAAAGGCGGGTGGATTGGAGGAGGCAGTAGTCAGAAGCAAAATACTTTTGAGGATGAACAGGATGAAAGGAGAGAGTAGAATAAACAGGAGTAAAATTTTTATAGCAAGTTCCTCTGATAATGGTCTCATTTCTCAAATACATAGAGAACTGAGTTAAAATTATAAAAATAAGAGTCGTTCTCCAATTGACAAATGTTCTCCTGGTTCTGCTCATTTCACTTTACATTAGTTCATGTGAGTCCAGGTTTTTTGAAACCATCCTGCTTATCATTTCTTACATCACAATAGTATTCCTTCACAATCATATACAACAATTTGTTCAACCACAGCCCAATTGTTGAACACCCCCTCAATTTCTAATTATTTGCCACCACTAAAAGAGCTGCTATAAATAATTTTGTACATATAATTGATTTTCTTTTTTCAAATTTCTTTAGGATACAGACTAGGTAATGCTAGGTCAAAAGGTATGCATGGTTTTATAGCTTTTTGGGCATAGGAACTCAAAATTTTAAAAAATAGTTGTTAAAAATCATTTTACGTGTAATTGGTGAAAAAATAAAATACTAAATAAAAAAAGAAACAAAGTGCATAAAAGATTTGTGTGTGATAAACCTGTAAAAATGCAGGTAGGATTGTGAAGGACTTTAAATTTCAGGCCGAAGAATCTGTATTTTTATCCTAGAAGTAATAGGGACCCATTGAAGATTTCTGTCAGTAGAGTGACCTGGTCAGATTTGTATTTGGAAAGGTCATTTTAGCAATTGTGATTAGAATGGATTATAATAGAAAGAACGGAGATAAGGAATCTAATGAGGAGGCTAATGTTGTGATAGTTAAGGCTACACATGATAAGAACAAAACTAGGGTGATGACTATATGAGTAAAAAGAAGGGGACAGTTGTAAATGATGCTCTAGAGACAGAATCAATAAAACATGGCAAATGATTGGAAATAGGGTGGTAATAAAGGAAAGTGAAGTTTTGAGCATGACTCTGAGATTGGGAACTTATACGACTGGAAGGATGGTGGTGTCCTCAAAGGAATCAGGAAAGTTTGGAGGAAGGACAGGCTTATAGAGGAAGACAATGAGTTTGTATATGTTAAGTCTAAAATGTTTCTAGGACATGTAGTTGAAGATATTAGACAATGATTTGGTAATTCAGGAAATGTACCTCAAGAGAGATAGTTGAGCTGGATAGATCAGAGAATTATATGTATTGGGATGATAATTTAATCTGGGAAAACTGATGGGATCACCAATGGTGGGCATAAAGTCAGAAGAGATAAGGGTCTAGGGCAGAGGCTTTGGGTACAGGGAAAAGAATATAGATGAAGAAGAAGTTAAAGAGAAAGAGGAGAAAATGGTAGGAGGAGAACCAAGAGAGCAGTATTATGAAAGTCAAGAGAAGAGTCTTCAGCACGAGAGGATGGTCAGCAAACAGATCAAAAAGGATGATGAATGAGAGATTTAGCAATCTTCTGGAAAGAGATTTTAAGTGGTAAGGTCAGAAGCAAGACTATCTAAATGACAGTATGCTTATATGAATTTAGACGCGATTGAGTGGTCAGATCTAATAATGGTTCTACTTCAACTTGGAAGGACTTCTCTAGTGGAGTGTCCCAGGGATAAATATTTGACCCTAGTCTATGAATTTGACCCTTTTCCCATCAATGACTTGGATAAAAGCAAAGATGGCACTTATTCAATTTATAAAATGATACAAAGCTAGTAATGAGAACACAATGGGTGTAGTCTCTCAAAAAGATCTTGACAGGATAGATCAGGGGTTGGCACATCAGGCCAGTTGCCTGTTTTTATAGTGTGAGCTAAGTATGGTTTTTACATTTTTAGAATAAGTTCACATACAAATAAGCAACTGGCTGGATTTGTCATGCAGACTTTGCTTTGTTGACCCTGGTTTTAGATTATTGGCCAAATTTGAATAAGGTCAATGAAATAGGGATAAATATGTAAAAATCTTGCACTTGGATTCAAAAACTAAATTTCTTAAGTATAAGATGGGATTATCATGATTAGTTAGCTGTTTGTCTTTTAAAAAACAATCTGGGGGAGGCCCCTGGAAGACAAGCTGTGGGCAGCACGGTGCCAGAGAGGCCCCCATACAGGCCTGTTGATCTACCAACCACAAGGGCCGTTCCCAGTCCTATCACCGCAGGGCGGGGATGGAAGGGGCTGGGTAAGAGACAAAGGCAAGGCCCACAGCAGGGGCAGCAGCTACTCCTGGGAGTAAATTTCCACAGCCTGGAAATTTAAAAAGCTCCTATCTGAACATCCAGGGACCAGGATGGCAAAGTGAACCCCAGCTGCTCCAATCTGCCCCTCTGACCCTGAAAACACAGTAAATATTGCCCCAGAGAAAAATTTTAAGCAGTAAAGTCTTAGGAACTCCGGAAGAAGGACATGGCTAAGGTCCTGCCTCAAAATGGGAAGAAAGCAGGCTACAAAGACAAAGACTCTAGAATCCTATTACCATGAGAGGGAGGAACCAAATTCAGAAGGAGAGAGTATTGACTGCACACCCACAGCTGAAGCCTTAACAAGGATTATGACCTGGTCTCAGGCATAGAAAGGATTCCTAGATGAGCTCAAAAAGAACTTTGAAATCTGAGTTAGAGAGGTAGAAGATAAAATCACCACCTCTTTTAAAAACAAAATTGCGAAATTAGAAAAACATTACAATGAAGAGAACAGCTCCTTAAAAAATAAAATGTGTGAACTAAAAATGAAATCTGAACATATGGAGAAGAAGCTTCAAAAACTAACTGAGGAGAATAATTAGCTAAAAATTAGAATCAACCCAATTGAAGCTAATGACTCTTTGAGGAACCAAGAATCAGTCAAACAAAGCATCAAGACTGAAAAATTAGAAAAAGAGGTAAAATATCTCAATGGAAAAATAACTGACCTGGAAAACAGATCCAGGAGAGATAATCTGAGAATTATTGGTCTACCAGATGAAAAAATGATGAGAAAATGATGAAAAAATGAGTCTGGACAATAACTTCCAAGAGCTCATCAAGGAAAACTGCCCTGAGATCCTAGAACCAAAGGGTAAAATAGAAATTGGGAGAATCCACTGGACACCTCCTGAAAGAGATCTCAAATTGAAAAGTCCGTGAAACATTGTGGCCAAATTCCAGAACTATCAGGTAAAGGAGAAAATACTACAAGCAGCCAGAAAGAAACAATTTG
>JAQQSV010020919.1:0-10892 GCA_028646515.1 Pseudochirops corinnae
TTAAGATATACAGGCACTGTGGTAGGGAGATCCATCTTGCCCTACCAGAAAGTCAGAGGCGTGATGGGGAAGGACTTAGGAGAGAGCAGATTGGGGGAAGGGGTATACAGTGGGATTGCTGTTTTGAGGTGGTGGGTAGGGGAAAGATGGGGAGAAAATTTGTAACTCAAAATCTCGTGGAAATGAATGATGTAAACTAAAAATAAAAGTTAATTTAAAAAAAAAAACAAAAAAACCC
This sequence comes from Pseudochirops corinnae, assembly GCA_028646515.1. Classification (NCBI taxonomy): domain Eukaryota; kingdom Metazoa; phylum Chordata; class Mammalia; order Diprotodontia; family Pseudocheiridae; genus Pseudochirops; species Pseudochirops corinnae. Next base: position 239 of record JAQQSV010020919.1, read on the forward strand.
CCAACAACTCCAAAAGTGATCAGAATGCTAGCTACAGTATATATCTCATCCTGTTCCCATGTGGTTTTAATTTCTTCTGCTAGGTCCCCATTTTTTAAATTTTCATTTCATGTGGTTTGGATATTATGAATATTCAATATAGTGACATCTCTTTAAATGCTGTTCTTAAGTTTGTATATGTTGATGCGATGTTCAGGAAATTACTGACCACAATTGTTTTTATTAATAATAATATTTTGGTCCCAGGACATTTTTATTCACTGAATTCTCAAAGATTTTGGGGGCAGGGGGTGGGTAGATTTGTAGTACAGAGATTTGTCATCTGCTAGTTTATCAAGGATAGAGAGCTTCTGATGTGTAATTCTAGCCACTCAACTGTGCCCTTTCCAATCGATGCTAAATTTGTGCAGCCTGCTATAATTTAGTACATGGTTTTCAGCACTTCATTGTATAACCTGTAAGTCTGCACCAATCAATAAGTCTGGGTTCTTTAAGAATAACATTTCTATAATTTCTGGTGGCAATGCCTCATCCAGAATTGTTACCTAACTGTCCTCCTCACCCCATTTCTATCAACAAACGTGCATGACTCAGCCATTTATTTGACATTTCTTTGTTGGTGCAGTGTTGGTTGAATTCATGTGGATGTCGCCCATGGAGCATTCTTTGAGTGATTCTTCTCTTGGTATTTCATAAGCTTTGTCAAGAAAAATACCACTTTAAGTTACATTCAACAAATCCAGTGCTGTACACCTGTTGTCAGTCTTTCCCACTGCTTTGGAAAGTGAAGTCTCTTTATTCCTACCGAATTTCTATAAATTTTTAACCTGATTATCCTGTGGCCTGAGAAGATCTATCAACCCTTCCCTACCTTTTTGAAGAGGAAATATCCATCTTTTTATAATGCCTTCTGCCAATATCTCTTCCTTCACCCCGTCTCACATAAAGAGGTGGCCTTACTCCTTACCAAGTTTGACCCTTCTACTTGTTCAAACAATCCCATTCCAGCTCCTCCAACAGATTGCTCCCCCTCCATCATCCCCACTCTATCCCTTATTTTCAATCTCTCCCTCTACTGGTTCATTCGTTTCTACCTACAAACATGCCCACGTCTCCCTCATCCTGAAAAAGCCCTCCTTTGATTAATCCCTGCTAATCATTGTCCTGTATCTTTTCTGCCCTTTGCTGCTAAACTCCTTTCAAAGGCTGCCTCCACTGTCTCTTCTTACTCTCCTCTTAACCTCTCACAATCTAGCTTCCAACCTCATTCCTCCACCAAAACTGCTCTCTTCAAATTTACCAGTGATTTCTCAATTGCCAAATCTAATGGTCTTTTCTCAATTCTCATTCTCCATGACCTCTTTGTGGTCATTTACTCTATTAATTATATACTCTCTTTTCTTTAGGTTTTTTTGATATTTCTCTCTCTCTCCTGATTCTCCTACCTCTCTGACCATTCCTTCTTTGTCCCCTTTGCTAGATCCTCCTCCCGATCATGTCCTCTAATCATAGGGGTCCTACAGAGCTCTGTCCTGGGCCCTCTTCTCTTTTCCCTCTATAGTACTTCACTTGGTGATCTCATCATCTCCCATGAATTAAATGATTATCTTTATGCTGATAATTCTCAAATCTACCTATTGCCTGTCCTAAACTGTCTGCTTGCATCTCAAACTGTGTACAAACAAGCTATATATAGAATAAATAGGAAATAATTAAGAGAGAGAAGGCACCAGAATTAAGAGGGATTAGGAAAGGCCTCATCACAGAGGACTGGAATGCTAAAGAAGGAAATAATGGGCAATTTTGGAGTCCCAAAGGAAGCAGGGCAGAGACTCATAGAGTTTTGTCAAGATAACTCACTGGTCATAACAAATACTCTTTTCAGCAACCCAAAAAGCAACTCTACTCATGGGCATCATCAAATGGTCAATATAGAAATCAGAATGGTTTTATAGTTTGCAACCAAAGGTGGAGAAGTTCTATACAGTTAGTTAAGACAAGATCTGCAATTGACTGTAGATCACATCGTGAGTTTCTTATTTCAAAATTCAAACTTAAATTGAAGAAAGGAGGAGAAACCATCACACCATCTAGGTATGACCTAAGTAACATCCCTTATGAAGGGAAGGTGATGAATAGATTTAAGGGTTGAGATCTGGTAGACAGTGCACTAAAGAACTATAGACAAAGTTTGCAATATTATACAGGAGGCAGCAAAAAAACATTCTAAATAAAACAGAAGAGCAAGAAAACAAAATGACTGAGGAGGCTTTACAAATAGCTGAGGAAAGAAGACAAGGAAAAGGTAAGAGAGGAGGGGAAAGATGTACCCAACTGAATACAGAATAACAGAGAACAGCACAGAGAAATAAGAAGGTTTTCTTAAATGAGCAATGCAAAGAAATAGAAGAACACGATAGAAAAGGAAAGACGAGAGATTCCTTCAAGAAAATTAGAGGTACCAAGGGCAAGTTTCATGTAAAAATGGGCGTGGTAAAAGACAAAAATGGTGGGGACCTAACAGAAGTAGAAGAGATTAATAAAAGGTGGCAAGAATACACAGAAGAACTATATGAGGAAGGTCTTAACATCACAGATAAACATGATAACACTGGTTACTGATCTAGAGCCAGACATGGAAGCGCTGCCAGTAATAACGCTAGTGGAGGGAATGAACTTCCAGCTGAGCTATTCAAAACCATAAATGATGATGCTATTAAAGTGCTGCACTCAATATGCCAGCAAACTTGGAAAACTCAACAGTGGCCACCAGATTAGGGTGGAGAAGGGGGGATCAGTTTACATCCCAGTCCTAAAGAAGGGAAATGCCAAAGAGTGTTCAAATTACCAAACGATTGCATTCATTTCACACACCAGCGAAGTTATGCTTAAGATTCTACAAGCCAGGTTTCAGCAATATGAGAACTAAGAATTAGCAGAAGAGCAGGCTGGTTTTTGAAGAGGCAGAGGAACTAGAGACCAAATTGCCAACATTTGCTGGATTATAGAGAAAGCAAGGGAGTTCCAGGAAAACATCTACTTCTGCTGCATTGACTACTCTAAAGCCTTTGACTGTTTGCTTCACAACAAAATGTGAGAAGTCCTCAAAGAGATGGGAGTACCACATCATCTTATTTGTCTCTTTTAAGAAGCTGTATGCAGACCAAGAAGCAACAATTAGAACCAAACATGGAACAATTGACTGGTTTAAAACTAGAAAAGGAGTACAAGGCTGTATATTGTCACTTTATTTATCTAACTTATGTGCGAAGTACATCATGTGAAATGCCAGGTGGATGAATTAAAAGCTGAAATTAACATTGCTGGCAGAAATATCAACAATCTCAGCTGTGTAGATGATATCACTCTGATGGCAAAAAGTGAAGAGGAATTAAGAAATTTCTTAATGAGGGTGAAAGAAGAGAGTATAAAATTTGGCTCAAAGCTTAACATCAAAAAAACCTAAGATCTTGGTAATTGGTCCCATTACTTTCTGGCAAACAGAGGGAGAAGAAATGGAAGCAGTGCCAGGTTTTATTTCTTGGGCTCAAAGATCACTGCAGATGGCAACTGCAGCCATAAAGTTAAAGGACATGCTCCTTGAGAGGAAGGCTATGACAAATCTGAACAGCAGACCCAAAAGCAGAGACATTACCTGTCAGGGTTCTCTTTCAGAGTACCCTAACTTGCCAGCAGGGGCAACTGGTTACTCAACCTACTAATTGACACTAGTGTACCTTTTAGAACAGAAGAGTTATGGCTCTGAGGTCCAAACAGAAAAGGTTTATTAAGGTCTCTCTATGGGGAAGCCTTAAAGCCATATCCTAAGGCTGGCTTCAAAGATACTTCCAAGGCTTAGGTCTTATATATACTCCAGATCCACATACCACACGTGACAGAGCCCAGCTGAATAGAATTGTGAGAGGGGGAGTGCAATCACAAGGGTATGAAGGCCCCAGGGTGTGCAGACGCCAATCAGGAATAGCAGGTAACTCCATGCAAGAGAATCTTGAGCAATGCAGTATCCCCTGACTGAGGACAGTGCAATATGCTCTGACCTCCACATGACCCAACTAATTCCCGGGCCTCAAACACTTCCCTGTGCCATGACACAACCGCTTGCAATCTTGCACATATTTTCTGAACCTCACAATCACCTTGCTGATAAAACTCCATATAGTCAAAGCTCTGGCTTTTCCAGTAGCAACGTATGACAGTGAGAGTTGGACTACAAGGAAAGCTGAACACTGCAGAATCAGCACTTTTGAATTGTGGTGTTGGATAGAACTTTTGAGAGTCCCTTGGACAGCAAGGAGATCAAATGAGCCAATAATTAAAGAAATTAATTAAAGCTATTCACTTGAAGGTCAAATTCTGAAGATGAATCTTAAGTACTTTGACCATATAATGAAAAGATGGGACTCATTGGAAAAGACCTCAATGTTGGGAAAGATTGAAGGCAAAGGGAGAAAGGGACAGCAGAGGATGAGGTGGTTAAAGAGTATGACGGAAGCAACCAGCATGAGCTTGGACAGACTTCAGGAGGTAGTGGGGGTGAGAAGGGCCTGGAGTGCTATGGTCTATGGAGTCACAAAGAGTCAGACACGACTGAAAGACAGAACAAAAATAACAACAACAGACAAGGCTTCCTGTGGAGGATGGAATTTTATTTGGCACTTAAAGGAAGCCAGAGAAGGGAGTAGATGGAAATGAGGAGGCGGAGCATTCTAGGCATGGAAACCAGCCAGAGAAGTCTTAGACATCTCCAAGGGGATGTCTAGTAGACATCTTAAACTCAACAGGTCTAAAATGGAACTCATCTTTCTCTATAAATGCTCCCTCCCCTCTCCCCAACCCTGCTCCTAAATTCCCTGCTACTGTAGAAAACACCACCACCCTCCCAGTGCCTCAGGCACAAGCTAAGAATCACTCTGGATCCCTCACTATCTCTCACTCCCCATACCCAAGACCTGCTGATTTCACATTTGTAACATCCCTCAAATATGTCCCCTTCTCACCTCTGACACTGCCACCACCCTGGTATAACCCCTCATCACCTCATACCTGGACCACTGCAATAGCCTGCAGGTAAGTCTGCCTGCCTCAAGTCTCCCCCTACTCCAACTCATCCTTCATTCAGCCACCAAAGTGATTTTCCTAAATTGCAGGTCCAACCATATCACACATACCCCCACTCAATAAACTCCAGGAGCTCCCTATTATATCCAGGATCAAATACAAAACCCTCTATCTGGCATTCAAAGCTCTTCATAGCCTACTCCCCCCTCTCACCTTTTCAGTCTGCTTACATCTTACTTGGGGTGTATAGGGTATTCAAGGAGAACTAGTATCCCTGGTGTGAGGGGCTGCTGAGCCCTTTTCAGGGTTGCTCATCCACCTTTGATGTTCACCTGCCACCCAATGTGGCTCCAAGGAGTTGTAGCATGGGCAGCAGCCACACCCAGGTAAAATCATCTTCATCTTGACAGATGGGCTAAACCAGATTGAGGGAAACCAAGGGGCCTCAAACCCATTGAGTTAGGGGAGTGTCTACCCCAGGCATGTAAAGATTTCCCTGGTGGAATAGACAGGTGTGAACACTTTGTTTCAACAGACTATGACGGCGTTGGAAGCAGGTGCTATGGAGCGCAAAGATCTTGGTCAGACATGGAAGACGCCAAGGCCATCCACTACATCCCAGGCCTTCGCCACTCGTCTCGACTTTTGTCTTGCTGCTGGACCTTGATGACCCCGGAAGAGAGAATGAAGCTAATGACTTCACACAACTCTGCTGCTCAACTCTTTTACTATTTCATTATTTATTGTTTATATTATTTATTATATTCTCATACAATACTTATCATTTATTTTTGCTCTGTCACCGTTTTACTATCTTATTATTTTACTGACCTCAAAGTCTCACACCAATGAGCTAGTGATGAAGCAGCAGGTGTGTCACAAGCCTGCACACAGGCGGCCCAGGCCATAGGGTCATCTCACTGAACCAAAGCAGTGGTAGGATTTGGCAACCTTGTGGGTGTCTGAGCAGCCTTTTTTAAGGACTGGCATGAGGAAGGGGCTAGAAAAGGTGCCCTAAAAATTGTCTGCCTCAGCCAGCCATGGCCTGCTTCCGACAGCAGGCCGGCATCCCACCCTGCAGTCAAAACATGTAAACACATACAAAAACTTTAGCGAAGATGATTCCACTCACCACTGGCACATGGAATGTGCACATGATTGTAGATCATCTTCCAGGTGAAGGATCAGTCTATTCAGGAGGACTCTGGCAAGAATCCTTGTCAACACTGACCAAGAGAAAAACCCCTCTCCCCTCAATTGCCTTTTCCTTTGCAGAGATGGACAATGGAGGCATCCTTAATCTGCCAGGGGATAACTTCCTCTTGCCTTATAACCTGTAAGATTTCAGTCAGCTTTTGTATGAGTGGTGGATCCTCTGCCTTGTAGATCTCTGCTGGAATGGAATCAGCACCAGGCAATTTGCCTCACAAGACATGCCTAGTGGCATTCAAAAACCTCTTCTTTAATTGGAAATTTGGCTAGAGAGAACTTGTTATATGGGATAACTGTTGAAAGGATGGGAGAAGGAGACACTGGATTAACCACGAGGATGTAAGAAACAGAAGAGAGCAAAGCCAATTTTTTTTTTAAATGGAAAGTCAGAGATAAGAAATTTGGATTTGGGTCTTTTTTGGCTTGGGTTTTTTTGTTTTGTTTTCTTTTGTTTTGTTTTTACCGTCATTGTGTTGGGAGCAAAAGGAAAATCAAAGATGGAATAAGACCATTGCTTGGAGTAGCTGGAACTATGATCCCAGAAGACAAAGAAAAGACACACCATCCAAGGCCCCTCCGAGGTATGAAATTTGGTGTTCTAAGGTTCCCCCTCAGCTCTAACATGTCTATGGTTCTCTTCTGCTTAGCCTTTCCTGACATATTGGCCCCTCCTACAAGACTGTCACCAGGTTTGGGGAGAGGAGCATCTCCCATTCCCACCTTCCTCCAGAGTATCCTTTCAGCCCTTTCCAAACTATCGCTCCCTCATTCTGGCGACCTGATGGCCTTGGCTGATGAGCTGAAGAACAGAAATAGAAAGAAGTTCATTAAGTCACTGTCCAGATTCCCATGTTTTCGCTTTGATGGCACCTCTAACACTCGACCATCCCAGATATGGCTCCAGCAGCCATGATCCTAGACGTCAAACTCTGGCACAAAGTTAGGGGCAATGGGTAAAAATTGAGGATGGGCAGATTTCAGCTGGATACCAAAAAAGGCTGCCCCAAACTCAGTGAAGCTCTGGGAGAAACAGATGGGTCACCTGACCTGGGAAGATAATAACAACTCCCATTTACACGAGAATCTAAGGTTTGCAGAGTGCCTTCCTCATACGAACGCTGCGAGCTTGGGAGTGAAACATTACTGCCTCCATTTAAAGATGAGGAAATAGTCAGTGGACTAAGGGACTACCAGTGTGTTCCCCTCATTTCTCCACAGACTCCCCCAATCGGTTCCCCACACAAGTTAAGTCGATTGGATGATGACTTGTCAGGGAGTGGAGGTTGCACTGGACAAACTCTGGGGTCTCATCCAACACTGAGATGAGGATTTTGTAACTCATTCACCTCCACCACCCTCCACGGGAGTGGACAATGGCAGAGCTCACCTGTGTGATTTCACTTGCCTCCATCTGCTGATTACTGCCTGAAATCCATCTTGCTTGGGGGTTGAGGCACTGACCTCTTTCCTCTGAGTGTGCCCAGGGCAGCTGAGGGCTTGACAGACTCACATGTGAAGGGCAGGACATCAATACCAAGTGACTTTAGGGGCCCCCTTGTTCTAAGAGGTGCTCCCTCCATCCTTGTAGACTGCAATCCATCCACATCTTTCTCTCTGTCTCTGATTCTCTCTCTCTGTCTCTCTCTCTCCCTCTCTCTCCTCTCCTCCCCACCCCCTTCTCTGTTTCTCTCTGTTTCTCTTTCTCTGTCTCTCTGTGTCTCTCCTCATCTCTCTCTGTCTCTCTCTCTCAATGGGTTGTCTCCACGGTTAGAATGTAGACTTCTTAAGAGCAGGTTCTGCTTTTGCTTTGGTCTTCATAACCCCAGCAGCACCAGGCACAATAACTGCTGTAGGTAAGCATTTAATCAATGCTCGATAACCATTGCTTTTGCCTTGTCGATATCCTCTCATAAACCCTCCACAAAGGATCCACGCACCTAACTCAGCAGGAGTTTTCTGGAAGACCTTGCCTGTCAGTGCAACACTCAGGCTGTCCATCTACAAGGTCCCATTCTCCCTAAATGACCAGCCTGCCCCCCCTTCTGGTCATCTGTTCATGGATGAGAGCTTTTTTGCTGCTCCTGGCAAGTGAGTCATCATCAGTAATATGCCACCCTCTATTCCACATGCATCAGGTCTCTCCATTGCCCTCCAAGCAGCCCACCATTTTGATTTCATGGTGATATTGGTCTCCCATGAGTCACAGCCATCATGAAGCATCACTGGAAGAACATTCATGTTAAAAAAAAAATGAGTTTTTTATTTCAAGGATCAGCTTGGGATCATCAAAAACCCTATACAATTTACCCAATACAACTCAGTCCAGACAAGACTTATACATCACCTAAATGTGTGCATGGGGATGGGGAGAGAACCCTAGTGGAGGACAGCCTGGAAGACTCCACCTTGCACAGCCAACAAGGAAATCCATGTCTGTGATGGCTCTCCAGCAATACGAACAATTTGACAGATCTTCCTCCATCTCTACATCTGATCCAAAGAACAATTATTATTAGGAAGCATCAGAGGACACTGTCCTAGTAGGGTCCTAAGAGAGAGGATACAACACACTGGGGGATAAGAGGCTAGGGGGTCCAGTTCTGATCCCAATTTGATCACTAATTCACTGTGACCTTGGGCAACTCGCTTTTCCCCCACCCCCAAAAGACAAAAAACTTTAGGCAACTCGGTGGTCAATGGATAGAGAACTAGACCTAGGGTCAGGAAGACCCGAGTTCAAACACAGCCTCACATACTTACCAGCTGTGTGACCCTGGGAAGGTCACTTAAACACTGTTGGCCTCGGCTTTATCAGTGGCAAACTGAGCAAAATAGCAGCACCAACTTCATGGGGTTGTTGTTGGGCAGGTCAAAGGAAATGGTATTTATAAAGAACTTAGCATGGTGCCTGGCACATAGTAGGACCTATAGAAATATTTCTTCCCTTCCTCTTTAGTTTCCTTGTCTGTTGAACATGGATCAAACAAGGTGACTTCTAAGAATCCTTGAAGTTTTAACATTTTATAAATCCCATTTTAGAGACTGGCACACTGTGACCACAGCTCTCCTCTGGGCCTGTAAGATCTCCTTCTTCCTCTCCTTCTTCCATCCCAGTCTTTACTGGAATTTAGTATCATGTAGGACCATGGGATAAAAGATCTGGAGGTGAGAGGGATCTCAGAGACCAGCCAGCTCAACCACCTACTTTACAAATAAGGAAACTGAGGCCCAGTAAGTTTAAGTGTCTTACTCAAGGTTAACCAGGTAAGAAAGAATAATGTGAAGAACATCAGGCTTGAAGTCCGAAGCAATCCATGTGATTTTAGGACCAGAGAATGATACATTTAGAACTGGAAAGGACACTGTTTTCATTGTTCTGTTGTGCACAAGTCACACCAATGCTGTCCAGGGGATTTTCTTGGCAAAGACATGGTAGTGGTTAAGGGGGTTAAAATTTGCCATTGCCTTCTCTGGCCAAAGGAACATCAGCGGCCACCAAGTCCAACCACCAATTTTACAGAAAAGGAAAGTGAGGCTGGGAAGGGTGGCTCACTCAGGGTCACACAGCTAGCAAGCGTGTAAGGTGGGATTTGAACTTAGGGCTTCCACACAAATTCCACCTTTGACAGGAGCTATAAGCAAATCCTGTCACACCCTAGATAGAGCCTCTGTTTCTTCATCTATAAAATTGGGGTAATAATAAAGTTATTGTGAAGCCCTGATGTGGAATATTATCAGTAAAGGGCTTTGCCAGTCCTGATGCAAGGGGCCATCTGTGGCCAATGTCGCCCTCCCAAGGGCAGCCTCAAAGTCAGACCCCAGGACCGCTCTGGGGCCCTGCAGCCCCCATGGAAACTGATCTGAGGCATTTAAGAGGCAGAGCCGAGTCAGATGCTATTAGGGGACCTGATTGAACTCAGCACGGTTTCCAATTTCTGGAGGAACTATTCATCCAAACGGCTTACCCTGACTCTTCCCTTGTGGGCAGCATCAGGGTAATCTTTGGCTTTTTGCCTTGAGCTTGAAGCAGAGCAGGAGCCCTGCTGGGGCCCAGCCACTTGCCACTGTAGGCTTCCAAAAGGCCCGTTTTCATGATTGGACAACTGTCCAAAATCAACAAGCAACTTTCCTGGGATGTGATCCCTGTGTGAGCAGCTGGGAGAAAATGTTAGAGAAAGTCTTTAGCCAGTACCAGGGTGGCTCTCATCTCAGCCCAATCTCCCCATGACCACCCATTCCAATGTAATGTGTGTATTTTAGCACCTCTTTTTTTTTTATTTACTCATTTACTTTTAATTTATAAGATTCAGTTCCACAGTCACTTGAGTTTCAGATTTTCTCCCCTCCCTTCCCCCCCCCCCCA
>JAQQSV010020920.1:0-10891 GCA_028646515.1 Pseudochirops corinnae
TCTTACTTTGCTTCCTATGCTTATTCATGGTCACCATTCAATTTTTTTTTTTTTTTTTTTAGTTCTGTGGAACTCTGCTTGCAGAGGAACAGCTCTGTCCCAAATCACTGGGGTTTTCCCAGCTGCTGGGGCTTTTAGGAGGCTGCTGGGTCCCTCCCCAGCTCCTGCTCACTGAAAAAAAAAAAACAACTCAGGACCACTACCCAAGACCACCATCCAGATCCAGGCTGCTCAACATGAAAGCACTTGGCCTCTGAACGTTCGCTTGGCCCCCCTGCTGTCTCCAGGCCAGGAACTCTGAAGCAGCAACGTGGAGGCAGGTGCAGAACCTCTGCTTTCCACTTCTTTGCCCTGGAGGCCACTTGGCCAGACTGGCATTTCTTCCCCGGTTTTTAGCCAAGTTCTGCTAACCTGAGTCCTTTTTTCTTATGGCTGGATAATTCTTCATACTGCCACAGCTATCACAGATCCGCTGTCCTGAAGCTCCAGCCATGGAGGGGCTCAGCTTGTCCAGCCACCCTCGAGGCAAAAGCCGCCAGTTGAGGCTGGGCTGGTTTCTGCTCTCAGAATTGAAATGGTCACTTTGAGCAGAGCTGCCTTCAGCAGGAAATATATCTGTGTGCGTTTTAGAGCCCTAGAATTTGTTTAGAGTCATATTTTTGGGGTATTTAATGTGCCTGTGTCGGAGCTGTGATTTCTTGCTGCTCCTACACCGCCATCTTGGCTCCGCCCCCCTGCCTAGGATTATACTTTTCTAGATGAGATATCTTTGGTCATAACCCCAGCTCTTTTGCTCTATAGTGTTCTAAGACCTATGGTCTTTCAACATAGTAACTGCTGGGTCTTGTGTAATCCTTATTGTAGCTCTTTGATATTTAAATTGCTTTTTTTTCTTGTTGCTTACAATATTTTCTACTTTACCTGGGAGCTTTGAAACTTAGCTATAGTATTCCTATAAGTTTACTTCCTAGCATCTCTTTCAGGTGGTGATCAGTAGATTTTTTTCCTATTTCTACTTTTCCTTCTTGTTTTAGAACTTCAGGACAATTTTCCTTGATAATTTCTTGTAATAATTTATCAAGATTCTTTTTTTGAGCATAACTTTCTGGTAATCCACTTATTCTTATATTGTATCTCCTCGATCTGTTCTCCAGATCAGTTGTTTTTCTGATTAAATGTTTCGTGTTCTCTTCTATTTTTTTTTCATTCTTTTAATCTTGTTTTATTATTTCTTGGTGTTTTATAACATCATTAGCTTCTAGTGCCCAATTTTAGTTTTCAAGGAATTCTTCCTTAAGTTTTTTATTTTCTATTTCAAATTGGTTGACTTTCTTTTCATAATTTTCTTGATCTTATTTTTTCTAATTTTTCCCTCGATCTCTCATTTGATTTTAAAAGTCCTTTATAAGTTCTTCCAAGAACTCTTTTTGGGCTTGAATATTTAACATTTCTTATTAAAGTAAAAAAAAAAAAAAGGTTTTTTTTAAGCTCCACTATCTTTCTCTGAATATGAACCCAGAACTTCTCTATGTCCATAGTAGCTCTCTACGCTTCAGTTTTTTTTCTCCTTTGTTTACTTAATTTTATTTTGTTTTTAGCAGCTGTTATGATAATCAAGTTCTAGTCACAAAGTGTGGAGAATGATGCTCCATGCCTCGGATCCTTCTTTCTGTTATTTTCTGAGCTCTGTCCTGGGGCCCAATCTTTGGGCACTCCTCTCCACCCATAGACCATCGTCAAGTACTCCAGCCATGTTGTTCCACAAATGGTCATGCTCCCTGTGGTCCCTTTGGTAGCAGCAAACTTCAACTGTCATCTTTATTCTGGAACTGAAACCAGGGACCCTGCTCACCTGCAAGTGTCCACAGCCAGTAGGGTACCCACCCCTCTGCTACTGTACTCACCAGGTGTGAGCTAGCTCTTCCTTCTTGTAGCCACAGCCCAGGATGTGTGTGGTCAGCACAGCTGTGTTTGTTGTCCCTTGACAATGGAAGGTTCTTCAGTCTTCTTCTACTCAGTCTTCCAATACCCATACCATCCCGGAGATTTGAAAGCTCTTCAGGCTAAGGCTGACTCCAAAGCCAACTGCTTCCCAGAGCTTCTTCTTTGCTCTTTGAATTGACTTGGAAGCCTTAGCACTACATTCAGGCCAACTCTCTGCCCCTGGAGGTTGGGTCTTTCCAGAAGTCCTCTCTAGGTGTCTTCGGGAGACAATTGCTTTGCACTAACTCCTGTTTATTTCTGCTGCTCTATGTTCACTCTAAGACAATGTTTTGTCTTCTTTTTTTTTAGAAGAAATATGGAGAGCTTAAAGTTTTCTAACCTACTCTACCATCTTCCCACAATTCTCCCAATTTCTTTTTAGTTGCAGGTGATAATTTAAGCCCTAGTAGAAATGAATTTGCCAAGTGAGAGAAATCTCAAATAAAGGAAGTCAAGTGACTCTTTGTGTAAATTGAGATGAAGTGGCTTTTTAAAATTTATTTTTGTATTTATATATGTTACCCATTTATTTATTTGCATGGTTATGTATTTTATTTTAATCTGTAGCAATGGCCTTTAACAATGTTAGCTGTTAGGGCTACTTGTAAACCAGTGATATGTACATAATGTGAGTTTTAATTTGGAGCACTTGGTATATAGCTCTCTCAATTTAGAAAGATAAAAAGGACTCAGTGTTCCACTTTTTGAGGGAAAGCACTGATTTGAGAGCTTTGGGAAGACATTCTTATTTCCTTTTTCAAAGAAGAGATAGATAGTTAGAGATTTTCTTTGAGACCAACTCCTGTGAGGAGAAAGAGGAAGATTGTTACAGATGTATGAGACAAAGCTGATTCATCAAATCACTGATTTCCACATTGCCTCCCTAGAGACTTTGAAGAATTTTCCTGAGATTGGGGGGCCTTTCTTGCTTGAAGATCCCATCTAGCGCCCATCTAAAGAGGTTATTCTCTCTTGTGCATTTTCTGGTATAGAAAAAAAAAATCTGTAGACCATCTCCAATTTCTGTTTGCTCTCTGCTTGGATAAGTGACTTTTACTCACCATTTATTAGGGTCTTTTATGTAACTAGCTTTTGGCAAAAAGGGGTCAAACCAGTCAATATGCATTTGGGGTATCCTCTTCCTTTAAGGAATAGTGACTATGACAGTGACATGAAGCCCAAAATCATTCTTCTAAATCAACAATATTAAGGAGGGAGGATAGATACAATACTGATCTGTCATTTTTTTCCCACCCATTTTGGAGGAGAACAGAATAGTATCTCCTGTTGCAGCCCTTCAACACAAGAATCAAAATCTTCATTTTAAAACAGTGAGTAAGATTTCATACTACCTATCTATGATTTCCCACAATCATTTAGATAACCCATGTAGACATACACATTAACTGTATGATCAGTCTACTCTTAAACACTGTTGGCAATTTTTAAATCAGAAAAGATCTTCATAGGAGGCATTGTGGTGCTGTGGAAAGTGCATTGATGACTTGGATTCATAAAGCTTGAGTTTAAAACTCAGTTCTTCTGATAACTACCCTTCTGACCTAGAGCAAATCCCTTGTGTTCTCTGACCCTCAGTTTCTTCTTCTAAAAGATGAGAGAGTTGGACTAAATAACTTTTAAACCTAAATTCCTTCATTTTACAGATAAAGAAGATCTGATCCTATGAGGAAAACTCATAGGAATGTCATAGTCAAATTCTGAAACCCCCAGCTCAAAGATGAAATATTAAAAGCATCAAGATCAAAATAATTTAAATATGGTGGTGCCACAATTAGAATTACACAAGACCTAGCAGAAGAGACATTAAAGGAATGAAGGTCTTGTAATATGATATATGGAAGAGCAAAATAACTAGGTCTCTGGACAAAAATCTCATATTCTGCAAAATTAAGTGTTATCCTGAATGAAAAAAAAAAAATAAACATTTGATAAACCATTAGTCTTTCAAGACTTTGTTAAAAACAAAAATCCTGAACTGAATAGAAAATTCTACATATAAGAACCAAGAGAAATATAAAGTACATACCAAAGATTGATTATTAGGGATTCGTAAGGATAGACTGTTTACTTTTTACATATGTAAAATATAAAATGTATGTCTAAGATTCTTATTAATAATTGGGTAGCTTATAAGAAAGATTGGGGTAAACTTGAATATGATATGAATTTAAAAATTAAAACCATTTAAGAACAGCTAAAAAGAGTATTTTATATAAATGAGATGCAAGAGGAAGAATTGGTACAGAGAAATTAGATGGGGGAGGGGAACTGGTATTTCTGGTAACCTACTTTCATCAGGAGTGGGTTTAAGAAGGTCCATACATATATACATGCATACATACATACATACACACACACACATATATATGCATATATATGTATGTGTGTGTATATATATATATATATATATATATATATATATATATATATATTTAGCAGAGTATAAAAGTCTTCTACATTCAGAAGAAATAAAACGATAGGGCCATAGGGAAGAGAGGACAAGGGATGGATCTTTAGAGGGGAGGGTGTAAAAAAGCGGGGTATAGAAGAGTGTTTAGATTTATGGGAATGAGAGGATACAGGAGGGATCCTTGGAGGGGAATAGGCAGTAACAGGAGGGCAAGGTAGTGCGTAGAAGTGAAGTAGAGGAGGCAGGAGGGATAGGAAATAAGAGATATGCACACACATAAAAACAAAGAACAGGAGTAGAATTTGTTTGGGGAAGTATATGTCTATATATGTATATGTGTATATATATATATATATATATATATATATATATATATATATATATATATATATAACTATAGAGAAACATATTTAAACTTTTTGTAGCCTTCTGGGGAGGTGGGGCAAAGAAAATATAGACAATTCACAACACAATGTGTATTATTTATCATATAGGCTTTCTTGAAATGAAAATTTGTTGTTGCATATTTTGAATCCTCTCTTATGTTCTGCTATGCACATGACATGCTGTTCCCCCCACCCTTTCTTTGTATTTAAGTTTCAATATTTAGGTTTATAATATGCTTTTGTTTCTTTTCTCTATTCTGCCTTTGTGTTCTGGCCATTGAGTCTAAAATAAAATTTAAGAAAAAAAAAACAACTGAGATTTAGGTGGCAAGGGATTTGCCCAAAGCCACATAGACAGCTAATTGGTATCAGAAGCAAAAAGAGAGCCCAGGTTCTGATTCCCGGTACAGAGTGTTTTTGTTTGTTTTGTTTTGCTTCCCCTCACCCCTACCCCCAAATGATGATCCTCATATTTGGTTATTTCATTTAGAAACTAAGCCAGGGCTGACCTTATACAAAACTGTGAAGCAGTAATTTAACTACACTGCATCAGCCCCAATCTCGTGTTGTGCCTAGAACATGGGTATCAGTGAAGATTTTGTAAGAGAGTAAGCATTTTTTGGTAGACTTGGCCCTTCTCAGCAATTCAAGGACCTAAAAAATCCCATCCACATCCAGAAAAAGAACTATGGAGTCTGAGTGCAGAGCAAAGCACACTGTTTCCTTATTTTAATTTGTCTTGCTTTGTTTTTTTCTTTCTCATGATTTCTCCCCTTCATTCTAATTCTTCTTTACAACATGACTAATGTGAAAATATGCTTAATAGGAATGTGTATGTAGAGCCTATATCAGATTGTATGCCATCTTGGGGATGTGGGAGGGGAAGGAGGGAGAAAATTTAAAACTTATGGAAGTGAATGTTGAAAACAAAAAATAAATAAATTAACTTAAAGAGAGAGGGAGAGGGAGAGTAAGCGTTTGTGAGCCTCCTGTGTTGCAACAGACACTGGGCTAAACTGTGAGCACAAAGGCAAAAGTGGCCTTGAAAAGCTTATACTTTAGGCAGAGGAGACAACATGTTTACATACAGTAATGTGTAAAACAGATACAATGTGGTGGGGTTTGGGAGAGGGCGCACTGGATGAGGGAAGGCAAAATATCTCTTCCTAACCTTTATCTTTTCCAAATGGAAACATTTATTCCTAAAATTTTGTCTTCATATGACAGACTTCCTTTGAATAATTTAATAAACATTTATTCAGGGTTTACTGAGTACAATAGGACTATAGGATACAGAGTGATTTGCCTTAGAAAGGTATATGCTCTAGTAGCATGGTGAGACTGCATCAGTGGTATCAAATTCAAATAGAATCCAATCTATGAGGGCTGTAGATTGAGTTAGAAAATCACAAATTAACATTATCTATGTTATATTGTATCTTTAGTTATTTTGTAAAATATTTCCTAATTATATTTTAATCTGGTTCAAGCCAGACTGGGGAGTTTTGTAGGTTGCTTGTGAGTTTGACACTACTGATGCACACCATGAATTATATATAAATTACAGTGCAGTCAGTACATAAGAAAGGTCAAAGAGAGAGTCAGAAGAGGGCTGAAGAGGAAAGGAGCATTTGGATTTGGGGAGGGAGAAGTGCTCAGGAAAGGCCTCTGAGAAGAGATGCCACCAAAGGTAGACTTTGCAAAAATTAGAAGAATTTCAATATGCAGAATTACAAAGGGGTCCTCTTCCAAACATGCTCAAGTTCACAGAGGTGGGAAAGGATAGAACAAAATTGAGGCATTACATAGTTTGATAGGAACAGAAATTGGATGAAAGGGAATAATGCGGAATAAGGCTTAATAGCCAGGCTAGACTTGGAATAGACCTTGGAATAGACGTGGAAGAACATGAATGGTAGAGTAATAAATTTGTAATTTATTCTATAGACAATGAGAGGCCACTGAAAATGGTGGAGAAGGATGACACAATTAGAAATCTACACTGGAAAGACTACTTTGAAAAGTTAGGTGAAGGTTGGTATAAAAGGACCAACATTTTTTATGATACATTTTCTTTCCTCCCATTCATGACATGGGGAGATTTTCTCTGAAAGAAGACAAAGTTGCCCTTGGGGCCCAAATGGCTTCAGCTACCTGAGCTAGCTTCCTGGTCATCTAAGAGCATAAAAAGTCCCAGCCATGTGTAGAGCCTGCTCCTTTCAGATCTGATGGGTATTAGGACCATCTGGGCTGCCATACTCTCATGACACTGACCAGGCACAATTCTTAGATGGATTTGGGGTGGTGGTCTGCATTCAGAAAAGCTAAATGCTTTTGTATTCTTATTGCATATCCTCACTTTGATAAGGCAAAGTAAGACTGTTTTGTTAAATGTTAAATGACTTGTGAGTCATTTTGTCCCAAAATTGAGTCTGAAATAAGAAGGTTGTGGTAGTAGAGCTACAACTCCTACAGCTGGACTGTTGAGAAGACATTTGAAGCAGTGGGACCTATTAGGACTGGCTGTTTTAATCTATTTTAGTAGATAAGAAGTAGTGGGATCCTAAAGGAGGTCTATGGCCATGGAAGTAGAAAGAGCACGTTGGATGAGATTCTAAGAAAAATTACACTGATGAAAATCAGTAGAACATGGCCATTGGTTGAAGAAAGATGGAGATAGGGTCATGGAGGAGGCAGATCACTCATCTGGATGTTTTCTACTTCTGATATGTCTTTTTAAAAAATACTTGAGTTCAAGAAATATGTTTTGGATCCGAGGTATGAAAAATCACCCTGTTTGGTTTCACAAAGATATTCAGAAATGCGCTTGCCTGGGACATCATTAAACATTTTACTTGGAGTTCACCTGTGTTCTTATTATATGTATATGCCATAGCCCACTGCAAGACTCCATGAGAGAAAAAACATAATTTTTTTTCTGAGACATGACATGTTCAAATGATTAGTTCTCCAATGAGGTTCTTAACAAATGTGTTGTGTTAATCTTTTCATCTCCTCCAAGGCTTAGCATAATGAATTACATGCGATAAGTGCTTTAAATATGTGTGTGTATGTGTGTGTGTGTGTGTGTGTGTGTGTTAAAAGAGCTGCTTGCTCAGGTCTGACTACAACACTGAAAAGAATTTCTGTGAGGCATGCTATATAAGCACTTAATAGTTTACACATAACTGACCCTCCCATAGCCTTTGCAAATAAAGTAGGTTCAATTACTGGAGACTTTGCCCTGAAGTCTTTTTGTTCCTATGTTATCTGTCTCAGCTATAGTTTTGTAGGAGCCCTGGTCTGATATTTCCTTGTTGCCACACCTTGATACCCAACCACCAATTCATATGTGTCTAGAAAAGTGAAGTTTTATAGGAAACCATGTCATTCCTTTTGTTTATGTTGTTTTTGGTCTGGCTCTCTCTGTCTTGCACAGATTAGAACATACAGTGGCTACACATAATCCAGTACCACTACTGATCAGCCCATGAGCTTTGGCCTGCTCTTTCTAACCTGGTATGGTTCACCCTTCCTTAGGCTACTTGGATGCCCACACTCAATCTGGCAATATCCATTGAAGCCCAGAGCTCATCACTTTAGAAGATTTGCCAAGCTTCCCTTCCACCTGTCCCCTATGATGCTGCCCCAGGATGTAACTACAGACATACATATCCTGGGCTTTTAGATTTATTTTCTAAGAGGATAAAAACTGGACAATGGTAATAAATTGCATTTAAATGGATCTTTCAGGTTCAAAATGTGTGTGTGTGTGGGAATAGGTTTTTCATATGCCAGTGTGGTAGCTATAATTCCTTTTTTTATGGATGAGGAAATTGAGTCTCAGAGAAGTGAGAGTGCTTATCCAAGCTCAAAAAGATAGTATGATCATGAACTCCAAATCTGACACTTTTTACATGCCATACTGACACTCAGAAAGAAAAGGAAGTATACAAGATACACAATGTACGTATTTTCTTGACGTGAGATTATGACATTCAAATGCTACATATGAGGAATGAATTTTTATATGGAATAAAATATTCAAATGGATATTTTGGAGTTGAAGATACTAACTCTTTAACTATGTGTGTATATAAATTATATATATATAAATATATATGATATATGTAGACATAGATACATATATGCATATAGTATATAACTATACCTATACATACACACACATAATCACAAATATAAAATTAACACAAATAAATGTATACAAAATAGTTAAATACTAGCTAGTTAAGGAGGGAAGACCATGGGACTTGAGATCAAGAAGGCTTTCCTGAAGAAGATGATACCTAAACTTTATCTTAATAAAATAGAGAAACTCTATGAAAAGAAGATTAAAGAGAGAATACATTCCAGTCATAGGGGATGATTAGTGCAAAGGCACAGAGATGAGAGATGGAATATCACATGTGAGGAACAGAGAGACCAGTTTGTCTGGATTGCAGAATACTGGAGGGGGAGTAATAGTCTATTATACTACAATGATAAGTTAAGGCTGTTATGTAGGGCCCTAAAAAACCAAAGAGAGGAGTTTATATTTTGTTCTACAGACAATAGGAGGAGCTAAGTTGGCAGAATAGAGGTAGCACTCAGCTGAGCTCTCCCAATATTCCCCTCTAAACAAATTTAAAATAATGCTTCAAATTGAATTTTGGAGCAACAGAGTCAACAGAACATTGGAGTAAGACATTCTTCCAAATCAAGACAATTTGAGAGGTTGAAGAGATCTGTGACATGGGAGTGGAGGCTGGCCTAGACCCAACAAGGATGGAAATACCAGCTATATGACTGGGTGGTGGTGAGAGAAGAAGCAATAGCAGCTTCAGTAGGTGTCAAGACAGAGATGGTAAGGGGACTTGGCCCCAGGTCAGAATGAGATAAAAGGGAACCCCTCTGTCACCACCAGACATAGGCTTAGATGCTATCTGACAACTCCATTGCCTATACCCACTTCTGCAGCACCATTCAAAAATGGAGATGAGCACTTCTGGGCTAGAAGGAGCAGAAACCCTGAGGAGAAGTATCATTTCTGGTCCCAATAAAGAAAGGATACTGAGGAACAGTTTCACTTCCAGTTCTAAGGGATTAAGGGCTTTTTCTTGTTAAGACCAGAGCACAGGGGTGGAGCCAAGATGGCAGCATAGGAACAGCAACATATTGCAGCTCTCACATAGCCACCTCAAAATACCCATAAAATATGATTTTAAACAAATTTCTAGAACTCCATAATGCACACAAATATACTTTCCGCTGAAGGCACCTCGGCTACAAGGAACCATCTCAGCTCTGCGAGACAAAACCAGCCCAGTCTGAAACCGTGGCTTTGCCACAGAAGCAGCTGTACAAGTTGAGCCAAGCCCCAGCTGATGCTTTGGGAGAGTGGATCTGTGGCAGCTGTGGCAGTTCGCAGAATTATCAAGCCATAAGAAAAAAGAAAGGACTGGGTGAAAGTTTAGTGGAGCTTGCTTGGGGGAAAAAAGCTGGTCAGGCCAAACCGCCTCCAGGGCAAGGAGGCCACAGAAGCAGAGGTCTTACACCCACCTCCATACTGCCGCTTCAGATTGCAGGGGGACCAAGCAATCATTCAGAGGCCAAGTGCTCTCGCGTTGAGTGGCCTGGATCTGGATCACGGTCTTGGGCAGGGATCCTGGGGTGCTTTTTTTCAGTAAGCCAAAGTTGGGGAGGGACCCAGCAGTCTCCTAAAAAGCTCTGGCAGCTGGGAAAACCCCTGCAATTTCAGACAGAGCTTTCCCCTCTGGAAGCAGAGTTCCACAGAGCTAAAAAAAAAAATTTTTTTTCACGGACTGGCCAGCCGTGAATAAGCCTAGGAAGCAAAGTAAGAACAGTAACCAAACTCTGGATTCCTTCTTTGGGGAAAAGAAGGATCAAGGCAGGGAATGGGAGGAGGACAATGCAGTTGGAACTTCCACTCCGAAAGCTTCCAAGAAACATGAAATTGCCTAAAAGCTAGAGATCAGCTTAAAAAAGATTTTGAAAACCAAATGAGAGAAGTTGAGGAAAAATTGGGAAGAGAAATAAGAATGATGCAAGAAAATCATGAAAAGAGAGTCAA